>APFE030307381.1:6968-55870 GCA_000404065.3 Pinus taeda
CAATCAAATTTCGAAAACACAAGCTTTTGATTGTAAATTGCAATGCCCTTCCACAAAGGCAACTACAATGCTCATCAATTCTTTTTCTGTTAAATTGAAAATTGAACTTATTGAATTGAATCAAAACCATGGCATCATCAACTCAACAATGAGTAGATGAAGCCGATGTTAAACCAGAACCAAACAATTTCTCTTTATAGAAGTTCATGCTCTACGATACATGCCAGGTATATTCATCTATTCACTTGAATTATGCTTAATTTTGTGAAGTTCGTTAGTTTCAACATTTTTTGATGAAAATTTGGTCAAATTTACCATTTAAATTACTTGGTTGCAAAGGTTAAGAGTGTTGAAGTTCGATTGATTAGAGCCTTTGGAACAAAATATTAGTGAAGATCCCATTGTTTACACATAGCAGGAGATTAAGAATTTGTTGTAGAGGATCCTCTACAACACTTTCTAGGTTTTTCTTCTTCTTTGTCTTCCCATTCTTATTTACATTTTAAATATTAAGGCTGGCACTTCAATGTATTTCTCATTGACGAGGTCGAGATATATAATATATATATATATATATATATATATATATATGGCTTTTTTTTTAGAGTTTATAAGTTCAACATTCAATTTATGCTGAGAATTAAAAGTTCAACAACTCGTTTCAATGGTCAAGATTTATTATGGTTGATTAAATGAAAGGGGTGACAAGGTCATTTTAATAGTAAAAGGGGATATTGTGTTTTGTTTTTGTTATAAGTAGTATTAATTTAAAAATTGTATTTTAATTTCATAGAAGTATTTCATTTTTTTTGTTTGCTAGGTAATGTGAGTCCTGAGATGACTGACACATCTAACCTGTGACTTCAGTAGCTACGACCCAAGGGAATCTAACCTATTAAAATCACTCAGTGATCACACCTGAATTGGGCCACACCAACCCTTAACATGGCTAGATTTTGGCTCACAAAATTTTTAACTAGTGATATTTATACAACAAAGTGCCTTACCAGAACACCCTGTCACCATCTGCTCTATGCCCCATGGGAAAAATTTCAGATTATTTTTAATTTATTAAGAGCCTATGTTTTTTTGAAATAAGAAAGAAAATTTGATTCTTTAAGAGTGAAAGCCTACTTTTTGTAAATTACTAATAGGTTATATCGTTTTTTTCAAAGAAACGAGTATCAACATTTCATTAAAAAGTAAAGCTAGGATCAGGCCCAAAACTGTTACATTTATTAAAAATTACCAATATTGCTTGTGGGTTTGGTATTGAGAACAAAGGCTCAATCCAATCCCTTAAGTGATTGGACCATGATATAATAATTTTAGTCCCTTTAAAACTAATTTTTTTTCAAAATAATCCTAAGATCCATATACATTTACATTTCATTTTTCACCACTTTGGATTTCATTTAAGTTGGCTACTAGTTTTCCTTGGCAAAATATTTTTGCCCTTCTTCCTCACTAATTCCAACTCATATTTTATGTTATCACTGATGTATCACCCTTCGATGAGTGAGTGTTGTTTTCTTTTGTTTCTTCCTTATTTGCATGATATGCCTAAGGAGTTGCTTTTATAGCTGTTTTGCTTGAGCATTAAGAGGGGGATCCAATTTTCACTCGAGTATGTTAGGCTCACGTTGTCACTAAAACAAGAGGATCCTCATGCACATCTTCCTGACTGTTTTTTTTTTTCCTTTGATGAATCTTCTTTGTCAATAACTTCTTGATTTTACTTTGTTTCTTTCTTACCCTGAGTCTCTTATTCTTTAGATACCGTGTAATGTTCACTCCGAGTTCCTTCCCTCCATTTGGCTCTTTGGTTATTTTTCCAGAGTCTGTTGTTCAAAACTCCTTGCGTAATTTTTTATTACATACCTTGTTTCATAACATGCACAACATCGAAATGAAACATTTTCATAATCCAAATTATGAACCTGTACACAATATGGAGCTATTAGATTAATCTCAGTAGGAAAACCATTATTGAAGTCCATCTCAACACATATTTGAGCATAAGTGGTTTTATAAAAAATTATAGATTTTGGGTTGTAGAAATAAAAATCCCCTAATGCTTTACCAATGGAAGATAATGTTGGGAGGTTCTAAAGATGTAGGGGAAGGTTTGGGAGCCTTACCAAACACGAGCCATGGATGTTGATGCCATAACTAGATCAAAGGTGGGAGACCATGACTTCATGAAAAGGCCAACATTGTCATAAAATTAGCACCTGGATTCACAGATATTCTGCTTAGCCTCAATGTTATCAAAAACCACAACAAAAAAATCCCGAGCCAAAGGGTAAATATTCAGATGATTAGTTAAGAGGGGTTTCCATGTATTATAAATCCACTTGTGGAGATTGGTCAATTGTGGTCAAAACCCATTAAATCTACAGACCAAACCTTGTTCTGAAAAAAACTTTTCAGTGTTGAAGGCATCCTTTTTCAAAGGAACATTAAGAGCCAAAGATTCTTGGACAAATTCCAAAGGGAAATCCTCATGGCACACCTCATAGTAATTATTTAACATTTTAGTTTATATGAATGAAAAATCCATATACTTACATTTAAAATGTCTATATAAAAGTTGGATTTCTCATTTTATTTAAAAATTTATAAAAAACCATAAAAACTATTTTAATAAGTAAAAATTGCTATAATCAAAGTTCTTCAAACCCCCAACCCTTAACAACTCCCATCCCTCCCCCCTATAGTTATGGTCTCCCTCCCCTACATTAAAGGGACCATGAATCACATCTCCAAAATTTTAGCCCTGGAAAATATTAAAATTGATCCAGGTGGCTATTGGTGGCCACTCACCTATTCCGCCTAGACCTCCAATTGGTTTCATTCGTTTCCTTGATTATAACAACATTTACTATTTTTAGCAATTTTTCATGTCTTGAGTTTTTAGAGCTGTTTTGACGCCCTAAACAACGTTTTTTGAGGTCCGTAGTAGGCCATAGCCATAGGCAAAGGCCAACTGTAAATCATGTAGTAGTCGAATAGATATTTCCAGCAAGTATCGTGTGTGCCAAATGAAGATCATATGACCAAGTTACGACTCCAGAAAGTTGGTTGCCCAACTAACCCTAACGGGACCCACAAATCTTGGCATTCCATCTCCTGGGTTAGGGTTTTGGTTGTTTAGGGTTTTTCCCTTGTTGTTAAATAATAAAAATTCCCTTGAGCCTCATTGTAACACAATTAAGAGGCATTTAACCACCACATCTCTTCTCAGAGATAAGCTACCATCGTCTGAGCTAGTTTATTTCTATTCTGTAGGTAATCATATTTCAGTTCTTTGATATTAATGAAATGAAGTTTTATTTATGATACATCTCTGTGTTTATGTTTGTATCTATATTCTGTTGCGTTCTTGTATAATTCCAGATCAATGGTATCAGAGCAGTCTACTTTTTCTTTGATTTTTCTTTGTATGTCCCTAACAAGGTCAGGGTATAAGGAGTTAGGGCTCGAACTGATCGAACCTTTGCAAGACCAATTGTACAAATTTTGATGACCTCCCATGGTAGAATAAAATAAATACGAGGGAGTATTAGATCCTTTCAAAATATTTCTTGAAGAAGCCCTTGAGTGATAGAGGAACACGATGATGGATAACTTTGCCTAGATCCCTCGACGACTAACCACAGGTGACACATCTTCATCTAGAAACTACTTTGGAGGTGCCACTCCCTTGAAGTTACAAGTCAACTTTGAAATTCCCATATTTGAAGTCCAAAGAGGTGCAGACTTTTCCAATCGAGAAAAGATTAATTTTTTCACTTCTCAGAGTCGTCCCCATGTTAAGGAATGGTGGGAAACCTATTGTGAATATAAGGATGAGAGGGAACCCTCATTGTTTTTAGCCACACCCACTTGGAATTATTTCCGAGATGACATCAAGGAACAATATTACCCTATCGGGAGCTATGAAGATAAATACATAAAGTGGACCACGCTGTGACAGGGAAGAGACCAAGATGTGACAAAGTTCACAAATATTTTTCATACCTTTCGCATGAAGTTGGGTGTCAAGGATCCTGAGTAGAATTTGGTACTCAAGTAATGCAACCTTCTACATAAATACATCCAGGATGAGATGGAGTTCCTATACATCTCCTTGCTTGGCATTGATTATTGATACACTGTTAAGATCGAGCATAAATTTAAACAGAGGAAGTGAGACTTTGGATCTTCGAATCTGAAGCAAGGGAAAGGTGCCCCCAAATTGCAAAACAAAGGACAAAGCCAAGGCAAGGCGATCCAAGAAAACCCTCCAAAGCCACAAGCAAATTAAAACACCACGAAGACAAAGAATGACACAGGGAAATGGTGTGAGTTCCATAAGAGCCCCTCTCACAACACAAGTGAGTGTCAAGCCAAGAAGTCATTGGTGGCTAAGTTAAAGGCTTCCGATTTAGATGCATGTTTTGACTCTGAGTCAGAACATAACAAAGGGAATGAAAAAGGGAAGCATATTATTGATGCAGATCCTAGCGCCACTGTTACAACCACCAAGATCCAGAAGATTGAGTCCGAAGATTCAGAGGAGGAGTGAATTTTCTAGTCAAAAATGTGGGAGAAGGATTCAAAGTTTGTTGTCGACACTGAAAGCCAAAAGAACCTCATTTCAATAGAGGTCGTGAAGCAGTTGGGCCTATTGACCACACCACACCCAACCGTACATGACCAGGTGGCTTCATCAAGGACCGAATCTCTGCTTCAAATTTGTTTTAAGATTTTGCGGAGGAAGAAGTCGATGAAAAGTGGCAGAGAAGACCATTGGAGTTGCAGATTTGACAACTAAGGGAATAATAGAAACATAAAGATGATTGGCAGTCGCGGAAAGGTGGCGGGAAGAAGAAGGGACAACCTGTTATAGCTCCATTTACCACCCTTGGTACTTGTGATGCTTGGTTTATGGCCTAGGGTAACCCCTCCTTCCAGATTTGGTCCAAATATTTTAAAAACAATGTTTTATTCCCTATACGCTACTTTGCCCTGAGATAAAGTGTGTACACGCGGGTTAGTCAATATCCAACCCGCATATATGTGTTAAAACACTTGGAAAAATTAAATTTCCTTAATTATGGGTGGAGTTCACGGGTTTTACCTGTTGCTTACCTCCTAGTGCCCGTGGCCCAACTGTTTCCCAACTAAAAAACTAATTGGGAGAAGTATAAATAGACTTCTATGGGAAGGCCTAAAGGAAGGAAGAAGAGATAGTATTATTATACTGAGATTATCCCTAACTGAGTCTGAAGTATCCCTGTGCTTCAAGCACTTCCTCAAGTTTCAAGAAACTCCTGTTTCCTTGAGTGTTGATATTCTCCTACTTCCTTGAGATATCATGGTATTGGTTATGGAAGGAGGCTGTTGAAGACTGGGACTAGATGGATCTGGAGGACGGTTCTGCTTGGAGCTGGAAGAAGAAGACTCAGGTGAATTCTTTCCATGTTAGTTATAGCTTTATACAATAAAAAGAAACGGTGTCTTGTTCCTAAGATTGACTTTGTTGATGCATCAGATACTATTGTAATTCATGTATGAATGTTATTTTGATGTATAACTAACCATTTGCTTATATGATATAAAGTTGATTTCATTAAAATGCTTTATCTATATGCTACTATGTATGTTCGAATTGGCTGATTTGTAGATTCGAAGATCATCAAGAGTTGCAGAGGGTCTGAACCCTACTGGAACTACCCAAATGAAGGACATCTAGGTATGGTCGCTATCGCATATTTTGTTTATAAAGCATGTTGCCTGAGTTGTATGAGTGTTTCTTACTGTAGTCTGCTCTTGGTCCGTTACGGTTCCAACCCAAAACCCTAGGGTACTTATTCCCGTAACATAACCGAGTGAGGAAAGAACATAGGCAACTGAGAATGAAGGCAACCGAGAAAAAGGAAGGCAGAACTGGTAGTCCGAGCATATGGAAAGGGATAAAAAGAAGAAGAAAGAGTGAAGGAGGGTTGTTTTAGTTATCGTTAGAGTCTTCCTATGTTGCGGAGTAATGTGAATGAATCCACAGTCCTATTCGTATATGTTTATGATGGTTATGTTATTCTTGTTGTTGATGATCAGGCCTTGAGCCTTATGTACCACTTTATGTTATGTTAATGGAGAAGACTGTTCAAGACCACCTTATGTCTTTAAGCATTGTGTTGACTCTTTAAAATTTTTAATGAATGCATTTGGTTATAAAGTTTCTTGATATAACATGAATAGGTCATTGTGATCGGGTTAATATAGATGCTAAGCTATTATATTTTGGTCTCTTATGCTCGATATGACTCCTTTGGTGCCTAATTCCATCCTCGTCTAAATTTAGCCGCGACAAGCCTCATGTGAGACTCCTTACCCTCTCTAGGTAAGGTGAAAATGCTGATGTTTCTCTAGATTAAAACGAAGCGTTATTGGCCCTTTGTGCCTGAACCCAGGGTCTCAACCCTACTGTCATTTTCATGCGAACAAATGGTTCCATTGTTGGGACCTGAAATAAAAAAGGAGTGTTCAAAATATGGTATTGAGGATTTTTAAGAAGGAAATACGAAACTGGTGGGATGAGAAAGTGGATCGGTTTGTACCTCAGTAAGCTCTACTTCACCACCGAGATATTGCAAAATTGAAGGACGAAGTTCTATACTCAGAGGCTACAAGTGATCAGTATGAGATATTCTGGTGTAAGTTCCTAGAGGAACTATACAATTGATTGTGGATATTGCAAGTGAAGGGTAGGTTAGGAGGACATACATTGTCTCGTTGTGACTGGACTCCAGTGGATCTCACAATGCTCTACTGTCTTGACACATATCTGACAAGAGTAGTAGATTTTTGTGGGAAAAATACACTAGAGGGGTACGTTGTCGAGTTTGCATCAGAAAGCCACTAGTCCTTTTAAAATTTTGATGTTGTGCTTCAAGTAGGGTTAAGAGGGAAGTTGTTGAAAGAAGTACCTCTTTGGATTAAAGCCTTAATGGTGGAAGAAGACCTGCTTATATTCCAAAGTCCAAGCATGATAACGTAAACCCCTAGTAATGGGGGAAGGATCTAAGGGGAGAAATTCTACCTAGTAGGGGATCATGAAGCCATTAGAAGGATGGACATAGAGGAGTCATGAAGGTCCAGGGAAGGAGAGAATATAGGAGGGAGCGGATAATAGAGAAATGGCAGTAAAGGGCCATGGAGGCAATCTAAATGTAGCTAGAGGAACTAAAACAAACAAGAGAGGTGTTAAGGAGCTTGGAAGAGGAAGATGGGATAGAGAAGAACTCGATGAAAGGGATATAGATGGCTAGGGTTGCCATATGTCTAGAGGGTGATAGGAGCCCTCCCTCACTGATTGCGGAGGAGGGGTTAAATGGAATTGGTCGGGTTGACTCAGAGGAAGATGTGGAGGATGAGATGTGCTTTGTGATGAGGAGACTGTTCGTGGAGGATGATGCGTCCGGAAGAATCAAAGATCCAACCCTCTGAAGCTTAGGTAGCTTTCCCCTCGACTTTCCCCTGGTACTCTACAACAACCTTGGTAAATTTATTTCTAAGTTGCTTAAGACAATAAGAGTGCATAATGTGCATGTTAACTATAAGATTGGAACTCCTAGTAGTAGTGGAAATAGTAATTTGGGATTAAAAGGATCTCAATAGCTAGGATCACAAGGGTTTATTCTTTTGGCGCGAAACCGTTCTGTATGGTGGGGTCATTTACAAGATATCTAGACTTCTCCAGTAGTGGGAATGAAGACATGGAGAAACATTGGTACCTATGTGAGGATATCTAGAGGGCTTGCAAGACGCCTGCCATTTTAAATATGATAGAATTCTAGACCACCCTAAGGAAAAGGGCCTTGAGGTGGTTCATTAAGTGGTTAGAGTTACATTAGAACTCGATGGTGGATGATATTAAAAATTTTTTTGTACAAGAATTCAAACTTCCCCAGACAGATCAACAAGGGCTGTTGGAGCTTTGGGAAATCAAGAAACATGAGGTACAAACTGCTTAGGAACTAATGGAAAGGTTTAAATACATAATTTGTAAGCTCATCTATACCATAGAACTAAATCACTAGAGGGATCAGTTCATCAAATCCCTGTTACCCCTCACCCGGACGCTGCTAACATAGTAGAAAATCAAGACACTTTAGGATTCCCTAGAGTAAGAAACTTGAATAGAGGATATGGTAGGATATCCACATGAATATTGGGGGGGAGCCACTTCACAGGACCTCTCTATCTTGGGTCTTCAACACCAAATTTTAATTTTAACAGAGAACCTGAAAGATCTACATCCAATCTGCCTAGCAAGGCCGAACGTATGGTGTACATATGCGTGGTGTACCAATTTCCTAGTGGTGGGTGACGTTGCCACGAAGTTCCCAAGGTCGAGGGGTGTAGGTGCCACTTCAGGGCTTGAGTGACCATAAAGGGTCCCACCTATAGTAGGAGTTGCGATGGTAGGGTCGTAAGGTGCATATCTGGGCTGTAGCCAACCATAGTACTGCGAAGTGTGTAGGGGGTATGGACAACCACTCCACTTGTGCCCGATATTGCAAAAGTATTCAAATGTCCCAAATAAAAACTATTGTGAGTTCTATGCATCCACAACCCACCAAAATGACCAGTGCTAAATGATGGATGTGACAACAGATCGACTAGACTGCTTGACCTTCAAAATCAACGAGTTTTCTAATGGTGGGCAAGGAGGAGGAGGAACAAGAGGAGGAAGGGTAGGGGGATGGGGGCCTCTCCGCTATTACAACTCTAACTAGGAGTGACATGTCACATGGGAATGCCCCGTACCAAGGAGTCCTTGGTGCTCAAGAGGATTTCTTGGAGTTGATCGCAAGATTAGAGGAGAGGAGCAAGCAACGACGGACGAAAATGATCAATGCAGAACCCAAGATTACAAAGGTAGACCTTTTGTCCAACATAAACATAGTTACCCATGGTGGAAAGAAGACTGTAGTTGAATAGGGCACTCTAGAACAACCCAGAATCATCCAGGTAGCCTTGCCAAAGTGACCATATAACTCTGAGCAGAGAAAAAAAATACCACAAAGAAGTGACCAAATTGTTTGACAATCTGACTAAAGGCACGAGGTAATTTAGAGAACAAATAGAGTATCGTAAGGAAAAGAATTAAGACTTTTCAAAATCCACCAATACCAGACTTATTGAGGATAGCTTTCTTGCAGATTGTCAATAGTGAGCAGATGTTGGGGAAACTATGGAAAAGCTTGGGGGCAACCATACCAGAAGAAGGAATTGAAGGGGGGGGGGATCTCTACCAACTTACCCAAAAGGCATGCTAGGAGAGTAAGGAGAAATAAGAAGAGAACGGGCAGGGAATTCATAACTGATGCTCAGATTACTAGATTCCAGATCAAGGACACTATGTTAGACCTAGGTTTTGACATCAACATCCCACCAAGAAAGACGTGGGAGGCAATGGGGAGACCTCAACTAACATTCTCACCAATCCAGTTGCGAATGGCCAACCAATACTATATACTTCTAATTGGAAGACTAGAGGGTGTGGAGGTGGACATAGCAGGGGTAAAGAAACATGTGGATTTTGAAGTGGTCGATATAATGGGGGGACAAAGATCCTTACTTGGCACTACTAGCTATTGACTGGGCCTATGAAAATTATGCCATTATAGATCTGAAGAAGGAGATGATGAACTTTTAAGTAGAGGGAGTAAGATTCATCCAACCATAGACCAGTACCAGGGGCCCATATTCACAAAAATTGTAGACAATAGAGAAGATCCATGGATGTTAGATCAACTATACATATTAACGTTGGGTAAGAGATAAGATTACATAAACCCAACAGTTGAAGGATCAGTTAGATGGAGGAGTAACTAGAGCTATGATGCAGAAGCTGCATGGGATGCTTGGAAAGAAGGTGAATATGAGATTGATACCAGACACTATGCTACGGTGTGCCACGCCAATTGGATCGAAACAAAGGTAAGAGAATTTCCCATTTTCAATGATATAGACTGAGTGGATTTATTCCTTTGTAAAGTTGATGTAACCATGAGGGAGGAACATAGAATACCATTGTTACATATTGTGCTGCAAGCAACCGCAACACGATGGTGGGGGGTCCATCGCAACTATCTCCCGGATTGGGAAAGCATTAAGAGAGCTATGAAGGAAAGGTTACAGTAAGTGGGGGAATACCCACAAATATTTGCAAAATATGGGGGGAATATGATCCCAACAACACGTAGAAAGCTTTGACAGATGGAACCGAGAGTGGGTTTCAGAAGAGATTTGGGTGCATGGGTTCATACACACGTTGGGTACATTTCCTAAAGCCTGGTATATACAAGAAGAGCTAAGAAGGAAAATGAGAGATTGGGACACCCTGAAAGAATAATTTATTAGTAGTTTCTCTTTGAGGTACTATGATAAAAGGTTAAACGAGGCATTGCATGTTATCAAACATGTCCTCCTTATATTGGGCCAACTATGGGATGGATGCAAAGATCAAAGAATCTTATAGTCTTTCTATGAGTTCAAATATCCAGATGTGATGGCCTGTGGGAAGGTGGACAAAGAACCAAATGAGGATGGCCTAGAAGGGTCACGAAACCTGACATTGCATGAAACTGAAGGGGAGAGAGATATATAGGGGGGACCCGTAATTGATGCTCCGCACTTGCTTCCAGTGAAGTTGTGGAAGCACAACATTGGAACAGAGGATAAGCCTAAGTTGGCATGAATCAGAGACTATTGGGATGAATAGATGACAAAATACTTTTTTTGATCTCCTAAGGGAGTACGAAGATATATTTCCCTCAACAGTTGTGGAGCTAAAAGGGTTTAAAGGATACATAGGAGAAATGAAAATTGTGTTGAAGCCCGAAGAAAATCTAGTGAAGCACATGCCATAAAGGTTAAAACCAAGGGTCAAAGAGAACATAAATAAAGGAATAAACAATATGTTAGAGGCGAGATGTTGGGATGGGGTCCCTCGGGTGAAAATTTTGTATTTCATTTTTGTAAAAATGTAAAGTCTCTACGATTTGTGGAAGTGGAGTGTGAAGATAGTAAGAGTCAAAGGGGCTTTAGTCCCTTAGGTTGTTAGGTGTTAAGAAGGTTTTCATACCTGCTCATGTTCCATGGACCATGGTATTGTAAAAGGAAAGGCTATAAATAGAAGAGTCATAGTGATTCTAGGAGATCATCAAAGATAGAAGATCATTTTTTGGGAAAGTAAGCTAAGGCAGGAAGGTATGTTTCCCATAGTTAGGCAAAGGGGAAGGATACTGCAGCTGAGTGTGCGAAGACCTTGCTAAGTGTGAAGGGAAGAAAAGTTTGTACTTTGAAATATTATCTAATAAAAGATAGTTTTGATCCATACTTTGCATATGTTCTTATCTATATTTACTTATGCAATTTATGTGTTTTCACTCTGTATCTGGAATTATATGAATAATTGTTTATCTAATGCGCAAAAGTGGTAGATATGTATAAATTATGCATGTTATGACTAGTTAATGACCTTCATGAAGATATAATTGCTGTATATAAGATTTATTATTATTAACTGTTCCAGAAGGGTTAAGGTTTGCGAAGAGAGAACTAAGCCATAGGAACCCATCACATAGACCTTTGGACGCAGAAATTTGGTTCTATCATCCCCTAATATTGCTTCGGGTGAGACTGCAGCCTATGCCACATGAGTTTCTTCTGAAAGGGCCAACAATTTATGGCTTTGTTGGTTGGTGCAACTAGCGTTGAACTTGGGTCAGGCCCCATCAAGCTAAGAAATGGTTTCGTTGCCGAGACCAAGATCTTGCTGAGGAATGTGTGATAAGTGGTTCCCCACTAAGAAAGATATTGAAAAGTGGATCAATCAGAAGCTACATGCATTTGCATCCTAGTAGAAGAAAAATTTGTGCTTGTCAAAGGAAGAGTGGTTGAATAGATACCTATTCATAGACGAACATGAAATATTCTTCTGCTCTTTCCCCTGTGAATTGCATGAGTGGCTATCCAAATTGGCGAATAGTCAGGGTACGTGGAAGCTTGACGACCCTATTGTATGGAACCTAGAACTGGTGAAGCACTTGGAGGCTTTAGAAAATAACAGCGCGTGGGCCATTGACCGCTGGATCGATCGTATTTTGGGAGGATTCATCATTGAGTTTGTGATCGATACATCCACCAGCTATAGTGAAGCAGAGCACAGGTTCTACAAGGGACCAAGAGGTAAGTACTTGAAATCTTTGAAGACCTAGATTAAGATGCTATTGTACGAAAAGCAGGTTATGCCTTTAAAATTTATGTTTGGGACTACGCGAAGTGGGAGAGCATTCGGAAGGAATGAAAAATTAGGCTCCGAATACAATCTGTTGTTAGGATCTCCTAATAGCGATGACAAGGGTAATATTACGAGAATACTTTGTAGCACGTTGTAGATAGTAAGTCAGGGTATCATAGGGATCCCTCATCCATCCACTCCAACTTTGCCTCCACCTTCGCCTCACACACCTACACCTCCGCCTCCACCTCCAACCCCACCTAAACCATTTAGCATGGTGAACACGACGAAGATACCAATATTTAGAGGTTTGGGAACCAAATACCTTGAAAATTTTTGGTTCATTGGAGATGCTGTATGGAAGGCACAACAAATAACTGATGACAATGTGAAGAAAGCACAACTAGTCATGGTGATGCAGGACCGACCGTTGAGTTGGTACATCAAGTTCTTCACAGATAAACCAAATGCGACTATGATAGAAACCCAACAAGTGCTGAATAGTGAGTTTATGAAGCCCAAATTTTAGGCCCAGTCTGTAATAGAGCTCAAGGAGATCTAATAGAGAGTAAACAAGTCCACATTGGACTTTGATCAAAGATTAAAATTTCATATACAATAGGCTAATATGAGCATTACAGATACTCAACATAGAGACTGGTACATTTCTTCACTCCTACCTCATCTAAGATTACCATTATCGCAACAGAAAATAGGGACATAAGCAGAAGCTGTGGAGATCGCCCTGAGATTAGAAGCTTCACCAGTGGAGGATATGAATATAGGGATACAACAGATTCAGTCGTAGTTGGCAAGCTTGCACATGGAGTTGCAAAGCCTGAAGAAGGGAAATGAAGTCCTGCCCGAGGTGCGCGCAAAAGTTTGGTGCCTGAAGTGTAAAGGCCATGGTCATGACAAGGACCATTGTCATGTTTATCAGAAATACCTCATTTGGGGAGGTCTTGTTCCTCTAAAGCTAGAAATATCACTGGACCAAGTGTAGGAGTAGCCTTATGGTGCGCTATCTGTTAGATAGTTGGGACGCATGCGAATGACAACTGTCGTCGCCTACAAAAGTTTGTGCAAACTCCACAACAGTTGTTTTGTAATTTTTGTCAATCAGTAGGGCATGATGAGTGCAATTGCCAGAGCTACGAACTGATGATGGAGCGGACCCCTACATATAGAATGCAGGTGGAAAACTGGCCTCAGGATTAGGGTGCTAGTACAACACGCGGAGGGTTCCAGGGGCAAGGAGGAGGGGCTGGAAGGGGTCATGGACAAGTCATTTGTTATAATTGTGGGGAAGCAAGTCATTTTGCACCATTGTCAAAACCCAATGCATCCCTCCTATCAGTATTGTCGACATTGTAATCATGTTATAGAAAATTTCTCCATACTAATAGATAAGATGTAGGAGAAAAAGGCTCAAACACCTACAAATAATATTCATATGATGAGGGTAGAGCCTCGTGAAGAAGAGCCTAGCATTAATATAGTGACACGAAGTGGTATTTTCACTCGAGAAGATAAAGGAAAATAGCTAGAAACTGAAGGATGGGTACACAAGATTGCTGAGAAGTAAGTGGGATTCGATCTAAGCCGGGATAAGGAAACCTTTATGGAAGCCAAAAAGAGCTTCGCTGAGGCTTCTACCTCAAGAAGTCAGGAGAAATCTAGATAGGAGACCACTGTAGTGCAGGTCTTCCCATTCTTTCCCAAGTTTTCTTTTGTAGCACATTCACATCAGATCCTAGATCGAGAATTACCTAATCCATTTCATACTCTCAGATCTACGCAGTTAGCCTCATTTCATGACCTGTTCATTTCTTGCTTTTGGCCACTTTTCATAGGATGCATTGTTCAGGAGGACTCTTGACCTTACCTGTACAGTTATCAATTAACTCTTGGATCCCTTCTACCACCTTTATGGGGTTACGGTGGATATTGAAGGTGCGAGTGCCTTGGCCGACTTTGAAGTGATCGAGATAGTGGATGATAGTAATCCTTACCCTATGCTATTTGGCATTGATTGGGCCTTTGACATGGATGTGATCATTAATCTTAAGAAGCCCAGTATTACATTTGAGAGGAAGGTGCTTCGAGTTATTGTTCCATTGGATCTAATTGAATGTGCATGATACATAGAACCAGTCTGTGATTATGAAGAAGAGGATGATTTGGATAAAATATTTAAGATCACTACGCGTGATGAGGACTAGATCAATCTTACAACAAATGGACAAATTACATGGGATAGAGATAGCTCCTACACCTTAGATTCCGACGAAGAACTTGAGCATTGGCATAAAAGATTATATGAAGTCTCCTCGCTACACTGCAACATTTTGACAAAATCTCTTTGCTGCATATCCAAAAAGGTACAACATATACCTCATTATGATGGTTTAGATGATTTTAACTTGTTTTTGGATAAGTTTGAAATGGAGGTGTCGGAAGAGCATTGGTTCTAGGCACTATATCTAGCACTACGTGCTACACCTTCCCATTAGTGGGGTACACATAAAGATAGCTTCGATTGAAAAGAATATAGGCGAATGATAAAGTTGAAGTTCGGGTACGCCGATACCCATATGACGGAGAAAAACATAGGAAAATATGATCCACACTAGCATTTAGCATGGTGGACTAAAGCTTGGGGAGAGGAAACTCAACCTGAATAGGTGCACATCTTTTGTCACACTTTCGATACCATTCTGATGAACACGTACCTAGATAGTGAGTTGTGCCATGGGATGACCGAGTGGGCTATCCTGAGGGAAAGTTTCTTGTTGACCTTCAACTTTGAGGATGGATTTGAATGTATTGATGAGGTGCTCCAAGAAATTAAGGCTGCAATATTTAGAATGCCTGAGGAATTGGTAGAATGGGTTCAACCAGAATGAAATATGTAGCTGCGCAATGCGCTGGAATGTTATAACATGGCCACAGAAGAAGAAGAAGATGACCCTAGAAATATCAACATTCTAGAGTCTGAGGGACAACGCGAACTTGAAGGACCCAAAGCAACAATCCCTAATATTACCAAGCCTTTGAAGACTAGACAGGTAAACATTGGATTGGACGTGCAGCCAAGGTTTGTGAAAATAGGTGACTATTGGGATGAGGATATAGTTGATAAGGTCACGGAACTGTTGCACAAATACCAGGACTTGTTTCCCACCAAGTTCTTAGATCTGAAGGGGATAGTAGGGGAACTAGGCGTAATGAATATTAATTTGATTCCAGACATGAAGCCTGTAAGAAAACGACCCTACTGTTTGAATCCCAAATACAAGGAAAAGGTGCGCAAAGGGTTGGAAAAAATGCTAGAAGCTGAGATCATTGAGCTTGTGGAGGAATCAAACTGGGTGAGTCATATGGTAGTGCAAGAAAAGAAACTACAAGATGAAATATGGATATGCATCGATCTGAGGAAGCTAAATGATGCGTGCATCCATGACCCATTTCCAATGCCATTTATAGATGAAGTATTAGAGAATGTTAAAGGGTAGGAGGCCTATTCATTCACTGATGGGTTCTCGGGTTACCATTAGATCAAGATCGTGCCAGAGGATCATAGTAAGACAACGTTGGCGACAGAATGAGGGTGTTTTCAATACACGGTAATGCCATTTAGATTGAAGAATGCTCCCGCGATCTTCTCAAGGGTAGTAGTTGCAGCTTTTAAGGAATTCATCCAAAAGTTATAAGAAGTCTACTTTGCTGATTGGACTATATTGGGTTGGTAAAGCACCATGTTGCAAGTCTACGCCTTATGTTAGATACCTGTCGCAGACATCAGATCATCTTGAATCTGAAAAAGTGCATCTTCTATATTCCTTATGGAATATTTCTGGGTCATGTGGTTTGCAAGCAGGGATTGATGATAGATCTTGCAAAGATAGTTGTTATTTTCAATTTTGAGGCCCCGAAGAATGTAAAAAAACTACGTGTGATGCTGGGCCATACAGGGTATTATAGAAAGTTTATCAAGGCATATGTGCAAATCATTGTGCCAATGAAGAAATTGTTGAGGAAGGAAACAACATTCTACTAGGATAAAGGGTGTCAGAACAATTTAGACATTTTGAAGGAGAAAATGGTCATCGTGCCCATTTTGGTGTTCCCGGATTGGAAAAATGAGTTTCATGTTCATGTGGAGATTCTTGTATTGCTAGGTGCAGTGCTGACCCAACTAAGTGAAGGTGATATTGATCATCCTATCGTGTTTGTGGGTAGGAAATTGTCAAATGCAGAGAAGAACTATTTGACTATAGAGTACGAAGGACTAGCAATGGTGTATGTGCTACATAAATTATGGCACTATCTATTAGGCACACACTTCAATATGTATACAAACCATTTTTATCTAAAATACTTGGTCAATAAGCCTGTGTTGGGGGGGAGGATTTGCAGATGGTTGTTTATCTTTCAGGAGTACAATTTTGAGGTGATTGTGAAGCCCAGACACTTGAATGTTGGTCCTGATTATCTATCTCAGGTTGAGACTGGTGATGAGCCTACTAGTTTGGAAGAAGGTTTTTTTGATGCACAGTTCTTTGATGTTCGTGTCGCAGAAGATCACTTTGCTGATATAATCCAGTTTTTAACAATTGGCACAACCCCAAAGAGCTATTCTACACAACAAAAGAATGATTTGGTGGTTTGTGTGACTGATTTTTCTGTGATTGCTCGACACCTATAAAAAAAGGGCTCCGATGAAATACTGTGCCGATATGTCCCAGAGTTTGAATGACCAAGAATCCTTGCAAAAGCACATGGAGGAGTAGCGAGGGGACACTATGCAGGAAGAGAAACCTTGTAGAAGATCCTATGCATAGGACTTTGGTGGCCAATGGTGCATAAGGATGCAAAAGCATATTGTAGGGCATGTGATGCTTGCCAAAGGACAAGGAGACCATCGCGGAGGGATGAATTTCCATTAAATCCATAGATCACCTTGTAGGTGTTTGATAAATGGGCGACCAATTTTATGGGTTCAATCCAGCCACTAGGAAGAAGGTCGGGGCACGATATATTATTTCAACAACTGAATACTTGAAGCGATGGGCAGAAGTGAAAATGGTAAAGGGTTGTAGCACAACTACCATTGTGAAGTTTATTTTTAAGTTTATCTTGTCCTGATTTGGCTGCCCTAATATATTAGTGAGTGACATGGGCACACACTTCTTAAACGAAATGATTTTCGTGATGCTTGAAGAATTCCAAGTCTATCATCAAAAGGGTGCACCCTACCACCCTCAAGCGAATGGTACGGTTGAAGCCTTCAACAAAATCTTGGAGAGTGCTTTGATGAAGGTTTGCAACGCGAAGCAGAATGACTCAGATGTGTGCATACTAGCCATCTTATCGGCGTATAGGACCACTTGTAAAAATTTGATAGACCAAACTCCTTTCAGGTTGGTCTATGGGCAGGAGGTTGTGATTCCCATGGAATATATTGTGTCGAGTTTGAGATTGCAGCACTCACCGATATGGCTGATTGCGATACTATGGAGGAACTTCTTGCGCAACTAATGGAATCGGAGGAGGATCAGTTCTTAACAAGATTTCACCAACAGGTGAAAAAGGAGCACAAAAAGGCATGGCATGATAGACATACAAAGTAGCGCACCTTCCAGGTCAATGATTTGGTATTATTATATGACAACAAATTTACGAAATTTTGTGGAAAGTTTCAAATGCATTGGCTAGTACCCTATGTGGTAAAAGATATTACAGATGGTGGCACTGTTCAGCTCGTGAAGCTAAATGGAGAATTTTTTCCAGGCAGAGTCAATGGAAGTCGATTGAAGTTATACAAGGGTGATCCCACCCTTGTACAATGACTATATGATGGCGGGATAGTCTTAGTACTCAGAGTAGCTGCAAGGAAGTACGAGACTATAAACTACACTGCCTAAAAATGGGAAAGACAAAGTAATAGGGCTACACAATGGAATAAAGTAGGGTGTCGAGGGGAGATGCACCCCAAAGGTTGGTACAATGTAGCCTGGACAAAAAGTAGCTATTGAAAGCACTATAGATGATTGGATGGAAAAGTTTCCATTAGGAGGAGCGGGGAGGGCGCATTTATGGGGCATATATTTGGAAATTTGCCACCAAATATGCATTAATGATAGAAATTTGGAGGGAACAGTTGGATTCAAAGTCGAATTCGCCTATAAATCTGGCATGCCGCCCCACATTCAAACACTTTTCTTCATGAGGGTCGATTTTGAGCTTTTTTGCCTTGTGTTGTGCCAAGAGCTGAATTGTATGTCCGAGCCAGATTGGGAATAACTCTTCTCAAGACCAGGATTGGCTAACGTCCCCAAAGATTTTCGTAAGGAATTTATAGCAAACATGACTACAACCCCCCCACAACAGAAGAAATGCCCTATGAAGTTGCACCCTTAGTTGAAGCAACACCCTCTGTTCCTACGAGAGTTCTCACTATAACGTCTAGGTATCCTAGACCTCAGCCCTCTATAATTGATAAGAAGTAGAAGAAACCCCAACAAGTTTCAGTGAGGAAATCATCGTGAGAAATTCCCACGGAAATTCGCTAGAATGGGAAGATGGATAGAGCAGAACACTCAACTGATCCCCTTGATTTAGATGAAGAAGAATTGCACGGAGGCATCGAGGAGATGGATGTTGAGGAGGATGAGCATATGACTCGGCTCCCGTAGTACATCCCACTGTGCAAGGGAACAACCAAGGTACCTAAGGACCTAGACAATGCCAAATTTATGGTCTCTACACCACTACTGCTGGAGAAGGTGGTATTTGAGGGCGCGCTGTTGGGACGCATTCTGATGCTCAAGCTAGAGGATTGAGATTTGGGAGATCATGAGAAGTTCCCTCAGCTTTTGTAACCAAGTACCTGTGGAAGATCTATTATGATGAGAAGAAGGTTACGCGATTGGAACCTATGAAGTGGGTCATGGGTGTTGAGGCCACAAGCCTCCTGAACAAGCTTTGGGTGCCACACTTCAATCACACCATAATTAAACCTGTATGTGTCCAGAAATTACTCACTTTGGTGCAAGATGGGTGTCTTTGGCTGGGAGAACCCATCCCAATTATAGTTATGTTGATCCGCCAGATCACCTTGCTACCATATTAAGGTGTGGATCTAGCAGAAGTGTTTGGAGGGAAAATGAAGGAGAAGAAACTCGTAGATCAGAGGAAGAGTGAGTTCAGGTTGATTAAAAAGTTGCCCGGATATTCAATCCTCTCCATTTCAAATCTTGCGGTACAGTTTGTTGCACAAATATTGGCATGCAAGATCATGCAGAAGTGCCACGTGGTCCAGGTTCTAGTGCCTGTGATTTCTTTAGTTGTACAATGTGCCAAAGGAGTCCAGTACAACTGGGCTCAGTACCTCTGCAAAGAGTTCTTGGAGAATTGTTCGGAGGCCCAGGATGAGGGAAAGCATTTCATTATGCCTAGTTACTACTATTTATTGCATTAGTCGCATGGAGGACGTAAGAGGACAACTAGTTTCCTCCCCAAGAATCTAACCTCCTGGAGGAAGTGAAGTTCACTTCGCTTTGGGCAACGAAGGACCTTGTGTGGGTCACGAAGACCAAGATTTTTTGGTGATGGTGGAGATGGATCTGTGCATGGTGATCAACCAAAGGCCAAGGCTGTCACCTACCTTATATGATAAATATGAGCCTTATGTCGAATTCAAGGCTGACTTTCATAATGTGTATTTTCGCGCCAGAAGGGAGCCAAAGAAGATATGGCACAATTTTCCTTATCTTGTTGGCAAGGCAGATGTTGCAGAGATTGTAGGTAAATGACTAGGAGAGTGGCTTTAACCATCAGATCCAGGGGAAGGAATGAGCTAGGCAGTAGAAAGTATCACTACATAGACATCAGCAGTAGAGAAACTGAAGGAAGCCTAGACGACAACAGCTCGGGAGAAAGTCACACAACGGAAAGACGTTGCATCTAGGGAAGTTGTTGCCAAGGAAGCTGTGACAAAATGCAAGTGGCCTAGGAAACCACAACCGATGTTGAGGAGTTTGAATCTCAACACGCATAGGACCAAGAAGGGTCAGATATAGAAGAGGGCGGGGGCATGGAGTAGGGAACCCCCTTTGTGGTCAGGAAAAGAACAAAGCAGACAACCTTGGGGCCGTGGAAGAAACAAAAGTCGGTTAGATTCACCCATGTGGATCCATTAGTCCTCACTTAAGGGGAATTAGATGAAATTGGTGACAAGGTCCTGGTCACTACAACAGAATTATGGACCTAGTTTGAGCAATAGTACGAGCAGGAGATGGGAAATGTGTAGAAGGATCTACGTGATTTGCAGATCCAGACAGGCCAATTACAAGCGAGAGAAATTCAGGAAAGCATGCATCAAATGAGCACAACAGTGTTGGACACGGATCAGATTTTGATCTCCATGTGATTCAATTGTTGTATGGGACCCTGCACATTGACTCAGAAGAGACCAACACCTAGCTTTCACAGATCAAGAATCTGAGCATCAACCTCACAGAACTCCCTATCCAAACCTTGCATGAGTTACACCAAGGAGTATCGGATGAATTGAGGGTTAGAGAGAAGTTCACACTATTGGTGATTAATGAAGTAAAAATAAACAACCAATAGATCTTTGAAGAAAAGGTGTAGGCATTGAAGGAAAAGGAAGATCTTGCTACGCGCAAACAACACTTAGAAGCAGTGACTACACAGGCGTGTAATGAGCTTCCTGAACTTAATATTTTAGTTTTTGCTGCATCGATAGGAAAAATACAGAAGTTGGCCATGACAATAAAAGAGTCCAAAGATGAAATTAGCAAGTCTGATTTGAGTTACAGTTGCAAGTTTCAGAGCTGTAATTGAAGTTGCAACCGACAACACCGCCAGAGGTTCGAGAGCAGCGCGGAGTTCCTATAAAGGAAGGAATGGCCACACTAGAAGCAACAGTCAAGGACTGTACAAAGTTGTTCGAGCAAGACATGGAGCTATGGAATTCACTATAGGAGGACCCCACTCTATAGAAGATCGATGCAGACATGAGAGAAAAACAAATGCAGTTTGATGAAATTAGATTGACTGCACGAAAGTTGCCGCCAATGTAGCAGTTTGAGAAATTATAGGGAGGGAAGAAACTTCAGAGTGAAATTGAAGAGTTACACTGGAAAGAGGTCATTCTCATGGCAAGAACACAACCTTGGACAGAGGAAGCTAACCATCTGACTTTGTCCATGCAAAGAAAGCTTAAGGGAATGCATCAGACTTAAAGGACCATGGTCCTCGCAGTGGAAGGCCCTACTACAGAGAAATTAGTCGAGGAAGTGCAATAGGAAGATAAGTAGGGAAAAACTGATTTACAGGTTCTAAATTTGGATTTTCATGAACTCCAAGCGAAGATTGAAGCACCAGCTGAGTGAATCAGGGGCGAGTCACCAAATTGTGTTGGGGGCCTGTTGGGATGGGGTCCCTTGGGTTAAAATTTTGTATTTCCTTTTTGTAAAAATATAAAGTCTTCACGATTTGTGAAATCAGAGCATGAAGATAGTAAGAGTCAAAGGGGCTTTATTCCCTTAGTTTGTTAGGTGTTAAGAAGGTTTTGAGACCCTCCCATCATCCATGACCATGGTATTGTAAAAGGAAAGACTATAAATAGAAGAGTCATAGCAATTCTAGGAGATCATCGAAGATAGAAGATCATTTTTTTGGGAAATTAAGATAAGGCAGGAAGGTTTGTTTCCTGTACCTAGGCGAAGGGGAAGGCTCTTGCAGCTTAGTGCGCAAAGACCTTGGTAAGTCTGCAAGTTGAGTGCGTGGGCCCGAAAGTCTGCACTTTGAAAGATTATCTAATAAAAGATAGTTTTGATCCATACTCTGTGTATCTGCTTATCTGTATTTACTTCTGCAATTTATGTGTTTCCGCTCCATATTTGAAATTGTATGAATACATGTTTATCTAGTGTGCGGAAGTGGTATATTTGTGTAAATTATGCATGTTATGACTAGTTAATGACCTTCGTGAATATATAATTGCTACGTATAAGATTTATTGTTATTCACTGTTCTGGAAGGGTTAGGGTTTGCGAAGATAGAACTAAGCCCTAGAAGCCATAGGAACCCATCACACAGACCTCATGATGTAGAAACCTGGTTCTGTCATCCCCCAATACTACTTTGGGTGAGACTGCAACCTACACTATGAGGGTTTCTACCGAAAGGGATAACAATTAAGGGTTTTATTGGTTGGAACAACTAACATTAAACCTAGGTCAGGCCCCATCAAGCCAACATGAGACTTATTTTCCCGGTGGATGAGGCAGAATGGGTCAGTCCAATAGTAATATAGAACAAAAAGGATGCCATGGAGATAAGAGTCTATGTAGACTATCAAAACCTTAACATTTATTGTGTGTATGACCCATTCCCCACACCATTCAGCAACGAGGTCCTAGACAATGTTGTGGGGAATGAGGCATATTCCTTCACATATGGGTTCCTAGGTTACCTTCAGGTCAGAATAGATGAAGAAGACAATCAGAAAACCAATTTTACTACAGAGTGGGGTTCATATGCCTACCATGTGATTCCATTCGGTCTTAAGAATGCGGCTGCAATATTCTCCAGAATTGTAATTGCAGCATTCAGAGACTACATCCACAGGTTCTTGGAGGTATAGATGGATGAATGGAAATTATACACCCACTGAAGAAACACCCAAGACTACTTAGGATAATGTTTGATCGCTACAGACAATTACAGATATCTTTGAATCTAAAGAAATGCATATTTGTAGTTCCATTTAGCACACTTCTGGGCCATATTGTGTGTAAGGACAGGGTATGCATGGATCCTACCAAGGTTGTGGAAATCGTCAACATGAACCCACTGACCAATGTTAAGCAACGCAGATCAAAATTAGGGCACACGGGATAATACCAAAGATTCATCCGCAAATATTCCTACATCACTATGCCAATGGAGAATTTATTAAGGAAGGTAGAAGCATGGGCATGGCCAGAGGACTGTTAAGCCACACTAAACATAATGAAGGAGAGGCTTGTAAGTGATTCGATTTTAGTCTATCTCAATTGGAATAATAAATTCCATGTCCATATTGATGCGTCTGATATTTATTTGGGAGTAGTATTGTCACAACAGGGAGAAGGAAGCCTGGAGCATCCAATCTATTTCACTAGTAGGAAGTTATCAATTGCAAAAAAGAATTACACCACAATTGAGAGGGAAGCACTAGCTATGGTCTACTTGGGGTCCATTTAAGTTCTTTATAGACCAATCTACATTGAAATACTTTGTAAACAAGCCTGTAATCGAAGGGGGAATTAGCGGATGTGTTGTAACAAATATAGCTACCCTCCAAAATTTTGCCTTAGCTTTGTTTTGGAGCCTCCCTACCAACTTTTCACAGCAACATGTCTTGTCTTGTCAGGTACACAAGCTTTAGTGTTTTTCTTGCAAAATGACAGCCTGTCTGTCAAAGCTTGTTGCATCCACCTCACAGGTTGTTTCGTCGGACTTGGTCTAGCTACAAGCTGAGTAGCTCCCTCAAATTTTGAAATTATGGAGAGCAGCCATCCTTCCCTCCAGAAATTGCGCAATTCTATTTGGAAGCCTGCTCAACTCCAGAATTGTGCAAATCTGCTTGTCACTGTTCATTGGAAAAATTGTGTAATTCCTCCCAACAACACTGCTCAACCTAGAAATTGTGCAATCATGGGCAACAGTCAGCTACTCTACCTAGAAATTGCACAATCCCTCTGGGAAGCCAACCCAACTCCCTCCCAGAAATGCACATTTTTTCCTCCCAGTTGAGCAGAATATTGCATGTGTAGTTGAGTTGACCAGTTCCCTCCGAGACCGAGAAAAATGGATTTGCATGCATATCTCCTCCTCCCAAGGCAACATGCAAAGGCATCCCTTGTTTCAGGAATATATTTTTAGCAGTTAGAGGTTACATGCTAGGATAATGTCAGAAACCTCCCACCAAGTGTCACTTTCCCTAGATTGTGGCATGCGTGTCACATCTTCGATTTTATCAAAACTCATGAACTAGATGCTGTAGAGCTCATTCCTAACATCTACCTTGTAGCTTTGACATCCCACATTACATCTAGGAGTCGTCGGCACATTCAGCTTAGCTATTTTGTGGTAAGCCCACCTTCAATGTCTTGTGTTGCATTTCTAGCGCCTTTTCTGTTTTGTTTTGTATGAATGATGTCTGCTTGATTTCAGTGAGCGCTTGCTATTGTTTTGATACGTACTAGCTTGTACTAGCACCATTCCAGTTTTCATTAACATCTCACTATTGTCACATGCATGAATATGTTTTTCATCAACAGTCATTGATTCGGCGACTCGCCTCACCCACATGCATGTTGTTCTGTTTTCTGAATTTTTTTTTCACTATCTACATGCAAAATCATTCAATTATGCTTACACTCAGTATTACCATGCATTCACATTCACATTCGCTTGCAATTTCCATTCGGCGGGTCTGGGAAGCCATGGCCCAGACTCTGCCTCACCAAGACAACATTATGGAATCATGAGAGGGAAGGCTTTGACTCCCTCTCGGGAAATGCACATTTCTACCCAGTGACTATCCTCTAGTCTTGCTTTGCACAATTATGAGGGATAGTGACTGCTGGCCTAGAAAATTGCGCAATGCAGTCACTAAGACTGCAACCATTGCTAGATGAGATTTTGCATTGTGCAATTCTAGTAGTCAGCATCTAGGATGGACTATGCATTCAACAGTTCCAACAGTCAGTTAGTCTCTTAACAGCCTAGACCATGCCTTGCGTAGTCTTGGAAGTCAGTCTCCCGACCTCCCAGTGGAAATTATGCAACCTTCATGATCATTCACACATGTATGTTGTAAGTCAATTCTCAAGTTTGTTTTGGTTTTCGACTAACAGATTTCTTGCCATGAGTGTTTCCATGTCTCCAAGTATTGTAGGTTCTTATCTACCTCTCAGCAGTACAAGTTCAATGGTTTCCAAGAGAGCAAAGTTGAAGACACTGTTTAGAGCACACTTGGGGATGCAATCGATCAAATGTCTATGGACTTGCCTACTCATAAAGACATCAAGTTATTCATAGACAAGGACATCAAGATATGATGGTAGCAACATCACAACGAGAAACATCATGAACAACAACTGAAGGCAACATACAAGATACAACCAATGTAAGAGGAAGGTTGTTGACAACACAAAGGCAGAACAAAGTTGCAAGATCAAGCAGATCCACTTGTGGTGAAAGAAAATTTGGAGACTCGGGCTATGGAGTGACGATGCGACATGAAGATCATGTGAAGGTAGAGAATGGAATAGAGAAGGAGTTTCATGTGCTCAAGCAACAACTGAAGGGAGAACAAGAGCTGCATAACAAGAGATTGAGTTGCAAAAAGAACAGGTACAACAGCAGGCGCAACATGCACTCACGGATGAAACTGCACTCGTACAAGTTAAAGATCCATCCCAACAGCTGGCACGGAGTAGACATGGTGAGAAGTGTTGTTGATCGCATGTAAGGGAATACAACGATATACATGTCGTTGTGCGCACAGATGCGATCTAACCCATTTGGCACACTCACCGAGGCAAAGACAAGAAGCAAGTCCAACTGGAGCTGAACATGTAGTTGACAGTTGATGCGCATGACCACCAACACACACTAGAAGATAAACACATACACTATGCATCAATGTGTTGCAGGTTTGGCTGCACCCAAGAAGACCATGCACATGTTAGTAGACAAGTTGGATGGAGGAGCCACACCTATGCATCTAGATGCAATGGAGGCAAGAGTTCGCTTCAACAAGATGTCATGATGGAGTGCATGCACACCATCACGGATGACCAAGCTTGGCATCAACTCACCAACTTCACCATCACAAGCATGTCAAAGAATTGGTCTCACCACAATGGACCGAGTGCCAGTGATGTCTTGCACGACTTGCTCATGCCATTTTATCTCACATGGGCACATGTGCATTGAAATACAATGCCTTGTCAAGTGTAAGTTCAAGTGTCGATAGTTGGATGCAACAACCATAGAGTAGATGAAGAGTCATGAGGGTAGATGAACTGTCACAAAGGGGAATGTCAAGGGTCAGCCCACCCTTTGCTATAAATAGAACCTCATAACTCATTGTAAAGGCTTTTGGTAAGCCAAGCTTCCGATAAGACTATCTTGGAGAGAGCTTGGACAATATTGTAACAAGCCTTGGCTTCTCCACTACGCAGAGCTAGTATATCTCTTTGGAGGAGCAGGTGGTTGTGGCTGTAACGTTCTGCTATCGGAACTAGTGGTTATACATGGATGTATTGTATGAATGGAACTTGTACTTCTTAATATAATAGATCCAACACGTTTCATGCATATGTTGTATTGTATTCTATGCTATCCGGTTTACTCTCAATGATATATGTATTTGTTTGCTTACGCATGAATGTATGGACTATCCTGTGTATGTATGTATAAATATTTCTGAAACTTGTTGTTGGCTTAACCATCACTTTGGATTTCTAGCTAACTTTCCTTCCATGCTGGGATGCATATTTTCTCGTGTGTTCCATTCTTAACTCTATTCTATCACAGGTTTCGAAGGGGCACACTCATCTCAACCCCTGTGTGTTAGAACCTCTCATGCACCTTCCTTGGCTTGTTGTAGCTATCACACCCTTTCTACCAACATAGACATCTAACTTGCCTTTGTGTGAAATTGTAGTCAAGGCATTACTGTACGACCCACTACTGGGACTCCTACATCAAATGGTCTGAGGTCTGATTAGGACTTCTTATCGGAGAGATCCCATTACATGTTGGCGGGTGCAGCTCCATCAAAATTTTGGTGCTAGAAGGAGGTCCAAATGACAAGTTGAATCCTCACATCTATTTTGAATCTCTACATACCTTTCATGAATAACTACGGAGTTCCTCTTCCGGAGTGTATGTCTTATGGAAATGGCTTCATTATCTTGGAAGAGCTCTCAGATAACTTGTCACGTAAAACATATGATCGTGGATGCCACGTAGCCTCGGTTAGGCACATGGTCAACGTTGTAGGCTCATGCAAAAGGCATGGAACCTTTGAAGAATACACGAGCTACACACTGTTCATCTACACACTTTGAGGCCATCCAATGCACTGGTGTGTGACGCTGCCTGAAAAATCTATTCATTCGCTTTCTCATCTGGTCGCAGAGATAGACCGTTCTTTCAATCACTTTGCCCGTAAAGCATTCAACAAAGAAATTATGAAATTACGAAAAGCGCCTGATGAATCCGTTGATCAGTTTTACACATGCTTTTGTAATCTTGCATACCAATTCCCTAAATATGATATTCATTGGGAATTTCTCGATGGAATATTTGAGTATCTTCTTCACATATCTGAACCTTGCTCATCACACTTCAGTGATAGAGTTACACAATCACAAGGAGGCACAGTTGCTGTCACAAGTGACTGTCCACCTTCACCTCATCAAACAACTCCACCATCATAGAGTGATGTGGGAGAACATGCACACACATTTTTTGAACTATCACATCCTCCCACCCAACCTTCTCTTGGTATCTGTGCATATTTTTCTTGCAAGTATATTGGTTGTCATGTGGATTTGTTCCCTTAACCTTCATCCCCACGTTCTGTTGATCCTCTGGATTGTATTGTCTTGTGTTCTTCCATTCCAAAGTCCTCACCTACTGTGAATGAGGATCAATTTGTCGACGGAGTTGGTGTTGTGCAACCAACCTGTGCCGTCATTCATGATGAGTGTGTGCGGGAACCCGCGGTGAAGGATGACTCTCTTCCAACCGTGCCTCATTCGCTTTATCTTGACATCCCTTGTGATTCTTCCACTACTAATTTTCCCTGTGAAAACCCATTTCTAGGTGTTTCTACTTCCAATCATTCACAGGACACGTCAGATGTCAGTCTGTCATTAAAGTGTGGAGAGGAAACATCTTCCTCTGAAAATCTGTCCAATCTATCATCTGTCATTTCGGAAAACACAGAGGGCGAACATATTTTCTTCTCATCTAACCCTCTGCACAATTCATCAAATAATGAGGATGCCGAAAAACATCCTGAATTTTCTGATCTTGGTTGTCCCGATCTCTCCACTTGCTCATCCAATCATGATGTTGATTCAATTGTTGTTAATCTATCTAAGACATTGGTCTATGATGATCTATCCGTCGACGAGGTTGAAACCCCTAAGACTGTTGAGGCACTTCAGCCCGAGCTGATGGTTATGTTAGGCCCTCGTTGTCTTAAGGTTGGTTTCACTTATGATCATGAAATTGTTGAAACACTCAAGGCTCCTCATCACTCTCTACTCTGCATTGAACATCAACCAAACAACCATATTTCACTTTCTCCACTCGAACTACATGATCCCATCGCTTATGCATTGGAGGAATCTTACACAACAAGAACACATGCACAACGTAAGTAGTCTAACTTTCTCATGTTTGCTTGCATGTCATAGTCAAGAGAATGCATATACTCAAAATATGCACACAGTGTAGCACATCACCATGGCAAGTCCACAGAGTGCATGTCATGTGCTTTCACTCATTTTTGTTTTGTGGATACTTTTAAACTTAGAGTGTGTTTGTCTTCACTGTTACATCTTTCTTGTTTGTTGGTTTGCACAACTATATTGTTCACGAACCATGCCTTCACCAACATGGGTCTATCAATGCGCTAGTGGCTCATTGGAAGTATCACTTCACGTGAGATGACCCATGCACTGTTAACTTAGATGTAGAAGTAGTGTTTCTTTTGATTTGTTTTCTTGCATGCATGTTTGCTTATTTCTTTGTGTGTTTGTTTGTTTTCTTACTCGCTTTTCTTCTGCATTTTCTTTTGCTTCTTGCTTTTCTTTTTGGTTTGTTTACATGTTTTTGTTCATAAGTTAGTTTCGCATGGACTATGTGCAACTCTTGAAATAAGCTGGCTAAAGTACAAGAGGACTTGTACAACTATTAACATTTGGTCATCCGTTTTCCACTCTCTTATGTAAGAACTTGTTGTCTTTAGTCCATGATACATCAATAATAAAATATGTACTATTCAAAGTGAACCTTGGTGAAAACACAATGCTTGCACGCTAACTAGTATAACCTACTATAGTCCATTGTTTTTGGGTTAATCCTTGTCAGCTTAGTCAAGTAGAGTAAGGTGAGGGGGAAAACCTTAACAAGCACGTTGGAGGTATACATAAACCACTTCTCTGAAGGAACAACCTCTTCTACTCCAGATCCCTCTTCTGCCTCTGAAATGAATAAGTGTTATGCACAATTATGAAGATGAAAAATGAAAAAAAGAAAAAGTGAAAAGAGTTTGAAAAAATGAAAAATGAATAAGGCAAAAGAAGAGAAATGCCTCCTGCATAGAGAGGTGATGCAAGTAACTCCGTCGAGGTACTGACCAAGCTCACTGGAAGTGGAACCATGCTTTTTTCCTGAGTGACTCCATCGGGGTACTTTCCAGGCCTGCTGACAACAGAGCAACACCAGAGATGAAACTAAGACTCTGACAACTATACTTATTGTGCATTATATACTCCTCAACCCCAACCAAAACAACTGTGTTGTCTTGGCATGGAATGTGGGTCAACTGGCCAAGGGCTTGGCAGATGCTACATCTTATGATCAAGCAGTGTGGAAACCAAGACAAACTGAGAACTGGACAGTACTTATGGAGGTGTTAGACTTGATTTTCATGAACAAGGTCCATTAAGAGAGCTGGAGTTTTACCAGTGTGTTGCCAAGTGTTGTAGCACTACAACCACCCTGCAAAATTTTTCCTTAGCTTTGTTTTGGAGCCTTCCTACCAACCTTTCACAATAGCATGTCTTTTCTTATCAAGTACACAAGATTCATTGTTTTTCTTGCAGAATGATAGCCTATGCATCAAAGTTTATTGGATCCCCATCACAAGCTGTTTCACCGGACTTGGTCCAATTGCAGGGTGGGCAACTCCCTCAAGAAAATGTGCAATTCTAGAGGGAAACCAACCTTCCCTCTAGAAATTACGCAATTTTGTCTGACATCCTGATGGGCTCCATAATCGTGAAAATATACCTGTCACTGTTCACTGGAAAAATTGTGCAATTCCTCCCAGCAGCACTGATCAGCCCAAAAATTGCATAATCCTCGACAACAGTTAGTTTCTATGCCCAGAAATGCACATTTTTCCCTCCCAATTGAGTAGATTATTGTATGTGTAGTTGAGTTGACCGATTCCTTCTGGGATCGTGAAAAAACTGATTTGCATGCATGGGCTTCTCCTCCTAAGGCAACATGCAAAGGCATCCCTTGTTTCATGGATCTATTTTTAGTAGCTGGAGGTTACATGCAAGGATCGTTTTAGAAACCTCCCACCAAGTGTCACTTTTTGTAGACTTGTGGCATGTGCATCACATCTTCAATTTTATAAAAAATCATGAACTAGACATTGCAGAGCTCATTCCTAACATAAACCTTGCAGTTCTGACATCCCACATCGCATCTAGGAGTCATCGAAACATTCAACTCATCTGTTTTGGGGTAAGCCCGCCTTCCATGTCTTGTGTTGCATTTCAAGAACTTTTTGTGTTTTGATTTGTATGAATGTTGTATTCTTGATTTCAGTGAGTGGTTGTTGTCATTTTCATACATACTAGCTTTTACTAGCATAGTTTCACTTTTCGTTAACATCTCACTGTTGTCGCATGCATGAAACTATTTTTCTTGAACTGTCACCGATTAAGTGACTCACCTCACCCACATGCATGTTGTTCCATTTTCTAAATTTTTCTTTCACTGTCTGCATCCACAATCATTCATGTATGCTTACACTCAATATTGCCATGCATTCACATTCACATTCGCTTGTAGTTTCCCGTCGGCAGGTATTGGAAGCATTGGCCCGAACTTTGCCTCACCAATACAACATTGTGCAATATTGAGAGGGGAGGCTCTATCTTCCTCTCAGGAAATGCACATTTCTATCCAGTGACTATCCTCCAGCCTCGCATTGTGCAATTTTGAGCGACAGTGACTACTGGCCCAGAAAATTGCTCAATGTAGTCACTGAGCCTGCAACCATTGTGAACTAAGATTGTGTATTGCACAATTCCAGCAGTCAGTAGTCAGGCTATACTATGCATTGTGCAGTTTCATTTGTCAATTAGCCTCTTGACAACTTGGATTGTTCCTTGTGTAGTCTCGGCAGTCAGTCTCTTGACCTCCTAGTGGAAATTTTGCAAACGTTCATGATCTGTCACATAGGTATGTTGCAAGTGAGTTCTCAAGTTCATTTTGGTTTTTGACTACTAGATTTCTTGCCATGAGTGTTGCCATGTCTCCAGGTATCATAGGATTTCATCTGCCTCTCAGCGGTACAGGTACAACGATTTCCAAGAGAGGAGAGTCGAAGATAACTTTCAAAGCACACTTGGAGATGCAGTGGATCAAGTTTTATGGACTTGCCTACCCACGAAGACATCAAGTTGTTCGTAGACAAGGAAATCAACATATGATGACAATAGCATCACAAGGAGAAGCATCATGAACACCAAATGAAGTCAGCATACCAGAGACAATGAATGCAAGAGGAACGTTGTTGACAACACAAACATGGAACAAAGTTGCAAGCTCAAGGAGATCCACTTGTGGTGAAAGCAACTTTGGAGACTCAAGCTATGAAGTGACAACGCGACATGAAGATCATGTGAAGGCATAGAATGGAACAGAGAAAGATTTGCATGTGCTCAAGAAAAAAATCAAGGAAGAACAAGAGATGCATAGAAAAGAGAATGAGTTGCAGCAAGAACAAGTACAACAGAGGGCGCAACATGAAATCACGGATCAAACTGCACCCATACAAGTTAAAGATCCATCCCAGTAGCTGGCACGAAGCAGCCATGGTGAGATGTGTTGTTTATCACATGCAAGGGAATTTAATAGCATGCATGTCATTGTGTGCACACATGCGATCTAACCCATTTGACACACTCACCGAGGCAAATGCAAGAAGAAAGTCCAACTGGAGCTAAACATGTAGTTGACAATTGATGCGCATGACCACCAACACACACTAGAAGATCAACACAGACATTATGCATCAATGTGTTGTCGGTTTAGACTCACCCAAGAAGACCATGTGCATGTTAGCAGACGAGTTGGATGGAGGAACCACACCAATGCACCCAGATGCAACGGAGGCAAGAGTTCACTTCAACAAGATGTCACCATGGAGCTCATGCACACCATCATAGACGACCAAGCTTGGCATCATCTCATCACCTTCACCATCATAAGCATGTCAAAGTGTTGGTCTCACTACAACGGACCGAGTGTCAGTGATTCCTTACATGGCTTGCTGAAGCCATTTTGTCTCACATGGGCACATGTGCATTGTAATGTAACATCTTGTCAAGTGGAAGTTCAAGTGTTGATAGTTGGATGTAACAACCATAGAGTAGATGAAGAGCCATGAGGGTAGATGCACTATCACAAAGGGGAATGTCAACGGTCACCCTAACCTTTGCTATAAATAGAACCTCATAACTCATTGTAAAGGCTTTTGGTCATCCAAGCTTCTGATAAGACTATCTTGGAGAGAGCTTGGATAGTATTATAATGAGCCTTGGCTTCTCCACTGTGCAAAACTAGTATATCTCTTTGAAGGAGCAAGCGGTTGTGGCTGTAACGTTCCGCTGTTAGAACTAGTGGTTAGACATGGATTTATTGTATGACTGGATCTTGCACTTCTTAATATAACAAAGCCAACACGTTTCATGCATATGTTGTATTGTATTATATGCTATCTGGTTTACTCTAAATGATATATGTATTTGTTTGCTTTCCATGCATGTATGGAATATTTTGTGTCTGTATGTATGAATCTTTCTGAAACGTGTTGTTGGTTTAACCATCACTTTGGAGTGTTAGCTAACTTTCCTTCCATGTTGTGATGCATCATTGCTCATGTGTTCCCTTCTTAACTCCATGCTATCATAGGTTTCCAAGGGGTGCACTCATCTCAACCCTCGTGTGTTATAACCTCTGATGCACCTTCCTTGGCTTGCTGCAGCTGTCACACCCTTGCTACCAACAAAGACATATTACTAGCCTATGTGCGAAATCATGGTCAAGCATTACTGTATGACCCACTACTGGGACTCCTACACCAAATGGTCTAAGCTCTAATTGGGACTTCTTACCGGGGAGATCCCCTTACATGTTGGCGGGTCTAGCACCATCAATAAGATGGTTTCTATTGTTTCAGAAATTTACTTTTGAAGTAATTGTCAAACCAGGTTGGTTGAATGTCGGGCTTGATCAACTTTCAAGGTTGGAATCAGGAGAAAGTGGGGGTTCCCTGGACGACCAGTTAGTAGACACTAATTTATTCAAAGTGGAAGTAATACCAGATTATTTAGAAGAGGTCACAACCTTCCTAACCACGGGGAGATTCCCAGAAGAGTACACGGTTACAAAAAGAAGATACATGGTCATGTGAGCAGTCAGTTACTATATTAATTTCAGGGCACCTGTACAAATTGGGGTTAGATCAGGTGTTACGGCAGTGTGTCCTCCACCACAAGTGACAAGATTTCTTATGGGAATGCCACTTAGGAATTGCGGGTGGCCACATAGGAGGGAAAGCCACTGCGCAGAAGGTGTTGCAGGCAGGGATATGGTGTCCAAAAGTCTATACGTATTCCAAAGAGTATACTAAGGGATGTGATGTGTGCCAAAGTCAGGAAACCATCACATCACGAAGAAATCCCACTATAACCCATACGTGCCTTATAGATATTTAAAAATTTTGTAGTTGATTTCATAGGTCTAATCAATCTGTTGGTGTGTCACAGTCAGGCCAGGTACATAATCACAACAACATAGTATCTCATTAGATGGGGTGAGGTAGCACTGGTGAAGGACTTCATACTAGACACAACTGCAAGATTTATATTTGAAAATATCATCTCACAGTTCAGGTGCCCCAGGAGCTTGGCAATTGACCAAGTAACTCACTTCATCAATGAAACAATTTCTTCTCTATTTCAAAACTTCATGATACAACATCACAAGAGCAACCCATATCACTCACAGACCAATGGAACTATAGAAGTATTCAAAAAAAATACTCGAAAAGGGCTTAATTAAGGTGTGTTTGGAAAATAGGGATGATTGGGATGAAAGGGTGCTAGCCACGCTATGGGCATACCACACAACAATGAAGAGACTACAAAAACATACACCATTTCAATTTGTGTATGGATGAGAAGCCATTGTGCTAGAAGAGTTCACAATACCAAGAATCTTTGTCGCCTAGATCAAAAAAATGACAGAAGAAGCATCACACTAGAAGCAATTGGAGGAGCTATTAGAGCTGGATGAAGCAAGGTTGTCGGCTTGTGCGGGCTTGACCCAGATTCATCATTAGTTAGCCAAACAAATCCCTACACTACTTGCCCTTTCGGCATCAACTCGCGGAGCGCGGACTAAAGTCTCACCCGAAGCAGTATGGGAGGATGTTGGAAGCAAGTTTCTGCACCCTTGAGATGGATGTGATGTCGTTCTATCCAAGCTATACCTACCTATGTGCAAGTTTCTTAACCCTATGTTCATCCTTTGTCACCTTCATGAAATGGTACAATTGAATTTCGCGTAGCCCTAACCTAGGGCTAATATGATTTTGAGCTACTAGGGCAACGAACTACAATATCTCCTAAACTAAGCTAAGTATCTTACTTATATTATTAACAGATCTTAGTCAGCTTCACATAAACAAATGTTCTTACTTGCGTTCACTTAGCCAATACAATTATACACATTCACACATCATATAAGCATTAGAAGTGAAATTCATACCTAATATAACAGATGCATAAACATGAAATAAAGACACAAAAATTATAGAATACTTCTCTTTATTGATAATTCCAGATGATTACAGACTCGACTTGCCCTGCGCACTCAACTGCAAACTTCTAGGCCTCTGCGCACTTAGCTATAGACTTCTAGGCCTCTGCGCACTCAGCTGCAGAGCCTCTACCTACGCTACGACCCAAAACTTCAACTTCTACTCAGAGCTATCTCTCATACATCTTTGACCATTGATTTCTTCCTTATTGCCTCTAACTACTTAGAGCTTTGCTCTATTTATACAATCCTATGGTCCACAGACCATGGGTAGATCTTTTACAACCAACATTATATTATCAAAATAAGGGTAGACAACCCTATGACTCTTTAACATCTACGCATTCCACGACCACAAAATGCAGAATCTTTACATTTGGATTACAAAAATTAGACCAAAATAAGGGTTTTAAGCCCCAAAACTTCCCTTGGGGGATCCCGTGCCCAATAGGCCCCTAACACGAACATCGTGACTCAACCTCGAGTCACTCTATAGGTGCGGAGATCTTAGCGTGAAGACCTCCCAGATCTGTTTGGATCACCACAACTTTGGTAGCGCACTGAGTGGCCGCCTGCTAGATTTCTTCCACATGTTGTTCGGTGACTGCTGCTCTGAATATTTTGTTGAGTTTCCTGTAGTTTCGCAAGCTTTCCTTCAATCGAGGCTATGATTGTGTAAGACTTGTCTATCCATGACAATAGGTGCACTTTTAAGACTACTTCTTTGTGCTGAGCGGCATCCACCTATTCCTTGAGCGCGTTTTCCTCCTGCATCCGTGCAAGCCTCTGTGTAAGGGAAACTGTCTGCGCGGTCACTTTTACCTCGTCGTACCTCTGTTGGAGCTCATGCTCCTCTATCTCTAGGTGCTCTACATTTGGGTCCTCCTACAAGGTGGTTAGGACCTCGAATGACTGTTCTAAAAGCTGCATGAAGTCTACCATTTCATTGTCAACCACTGCCATTGTTGTTGTAACAACGGTGGTACGCAGTTCCCTGATCTCTAGTGGAGTTGAAGGCTAGGCCTTCAACTATAGTTATGCGATCTGTAAGTTCAGCTCTAGCTGAACCCTATCCATCTTTGCTCGAGCGTTGCACACCCCTGTAGCCAATTTGTAGATGCATGCCTCCACCGGTTCTTCTGCCTGAATTTCTAATTCCGAGACCATTCGACAGGCTTCCTCCAAAACCTGCATTATTTGCTTATTCTACTCTACTACTTTATTGCGCTGCACGCCTAATTGCTCGATGTTGATGTGCTACTTGCTCATCACCTACAAAGCACGACTCTCTTGGGCCTTGAGTTTCATGGTGACTCCATCCTATAAGAGGTAGAGCATCTCCTGAGGGAGCATGACCATGCTCAATCCTACCTATTTTAGACTGCTAACCATAGGCCTGTCAGCCTCATTTTCTGTAGTGAGTGCCCCATCAGGTAGCAGTACTGCGTTGGTCACCCTTGTGTGGAACATCGCCTCAACAACTAAAGTGCTGATCGCGAGGCTAGTGGACACTGTGCCAGCCTATGGAGTGTGAACTTACAACTCCTGTAGTTTTGTTCAAAGAGTCCCTAATACTAGATGCTGCTATTCTTCAAATTGTTGGATGGCCTCCACAGTGACATCTCTCACTGTTTCTCCGATGTCATGCAAATCCCCCTCAGTGAGGGTGATTGGGTCTAAGCACATTTTGGATGCCTTGGTTTTCTTTCATGCCACTACCTTCTCTCGCAGTTGTGGACACTTGAGTTGGGTGGATGTCATTTTGCGGGTCCACACTACCTTGTTTTGTCTCCATCTCTGGTTTAGTCCCGGGAAAAGGTGACTTCTGTCCTTCGCACTCTTCTTCTACTATTTTCTACTTTTGTTCGGGCCAATTTCATAACATTGTGCATTGCCTGGGCCTTAGCCTCTGCTTCCTCTTTTCTACACTTCTCTACCAGCTACACCATTCGAAGCTTTGTCTCTTCCTTCTTGCACCGTGCAGCGGACTTGTTCGTTTCCACCGCGGGGCTCGCTGGAGCGTGCCACTTCGGTGGCCAAGACTCAAGGACTGCAAATATCATGTCATCAATCGCCATATATGGTAACTTGTGCCATGTCTTTGTGGGGTCCTTTCGTGCCCTGATAAAAACATGGTGGAAATCCGCTTTGAACTCTATAAAGCTTTGTAGACTAGCATATATAGTGGGCGAAAATCTTGGCTTGTGATTGATCCCCATCCGGATATTCGTTTCCATTAGGACCTAGAAGATATTACTTTCTTTGATACGCTGTGCATCCCTGGTCACGCACAATGAAGCGTACTTTGCTTCCTCTAGAAGGTCTGGCACGACCGAAGGAAATTGGCTATCTTTGGGCAATTCCCATGCCACTAGTACTAGCGAAAATAGGAGCCATGCATAGTGAAACGTTTTTCCCTGCTCCTATGCCTCACGATAGCTCACAAGGAACTCGTCGCATAGATAGTTCACCCAATTGAACTGGACTCCTTCTGCACATTGGGCTACTAGTGTAACCATGGGCGTGGGCACCTCATCCATCCGACACTTCGCATCACTTTTCTAGCTAGTATTTGTGTCGTGACCTTGACTGTGGGGTTGTTAATGCTGGAGATGGAATATCCTCGCTTCTTCTTCTCCAACTTGAACTTTCATCGCTTCTGTGAAGGCCAACTCGCCACCTTTTCCTTCTGATATGTTGGTTGGATCCTCCCTTGACTAAGGCAGTTGTGTAATTCAATGAATCAAATGGTCTGTGATGGGAATGGGCTCCTCTAGCCACAAACACTCATCATGCACCAAGCAGAGCAGTTTTCTGATGAAAAATACGGTCACTGGGGCTCGGTGCTAATGTGGCACCTAGAGCAGGTTAAGAAACCTGGCTTTCTTTACACCTCTAAGCCATGTCCACGACTCCAATTGAATTGTTCCAACAGTCGTGTCAATTCTCTGGCGCATTAGCTTCTTAGTCTCTAAATGTGGGAATTTCTCATGGTATGCGAGGTCCCAATATTCAAACTTCAACAAAGGAACCTGCCCTAAGTGTTGTCCCTAAAAAGCGATATCATTTGGGAGCAACAGAGTTTGCAGAGAGCTCTTGCTCTCATCTATGTGCTTTGGCACCTTAGCTTTACCCTTGCACGGAGGAACATATTCAAGTAACTGGGTAATAAGATCCACACCCAGGGTTTCGACTTCCATCTCTACATCCTCCTCATCCACTAGGATTTCTTCAGACTCCCCCTCATTAGCCTCTAGATTAATAGCCTTCCCCTTTTCCTGCAAGGTGAGCTTGGTCCTTTGTGGATTTCTGGGTGAGACACGTACCAGGATCATGGCCTACTTATCCTTCTTAGGTCACAGTGTTTTGGGTGATTTAGGGACCTCAATTATTATTCTGACACTCTCTAGGGCTTCCACTACTGCAATTTCCTGTGTGGCTTCCTTGGGTGTTGACATCATTCTAGTCAGGAGGCCCTGCATCTCCTTCGACAACGTTTCAAATACTAAACTTGCTCTCAAAGCCTCAAAATTCGAAAGGTCCATACATACTTGATAGCGCAACAACTGAATTTTCAAAATGCCAAGTTTTTTTCACTGGACAATTAGTTGTAATTTATAGGGCCTTCTGAATTTGAATTCGACTATTCCCCCCACATTCGGTCCATTAATGCTATATTGGCGACATATTTTCAAGAATCTAGCCCATAAATATCGCCTTAAATGCCTGCCGCCTGCTCTATTTGGTCTCAAACTAACCATCAAATCCTAAATAGTGACTATAAGGTCACTTTCTAGCAGACCTGCATGATAGCACAATTGTCTTTGCATTGTCGCGGACCTTGTGACACTTCGATGCTTCGTGCAGTTCTGCAATTGCGCAGCTCTCGGGCAGTGTAGTTTATAGTCTCGCGCCTCCTTTCAGATACTTGGAGTGCTAAGAATGTGCTTCTATCGGCTAGCTAGATGGCTAGGCCACCTGTGTATGGCTTCAATTGAATGCCATTCACCTTTCCTAGGAAGGGATCTCTATTCAACTTAACTAACTGGACCGCGCCACTGCCAATAATCTACTTAATAACATACGACCCTAACTAGTGCATCCTAAATTTTCTGGGGAATTTATCAAACTTACTGTCATACAACAACACCAAGTAATTCACCCTAAAGGTGTGCAACTTAATATGTCGATCATGCCATGCCTTTTCACGTTGCTTTTGGACCTACTGCTGAAATCCAACCAAAAATCTCTCTTCTTCTAGCTCATCCAACTGCGCGAGCCTCTCTTCCAAGGCTCTGCGATCTGTCATACCTATGAGTGCTGCTATGTACAGACTAGGCATGATGTATTCCATAGGAATTATGTCTTCAACCCTATATACTAGCCTAAAGGGTGTTTGTCCCGTTAACTTCTTGCATGTTGTCTGATAAGCCCACAATACTGTAGGTATACGTAGGTCCCAATCAGTTCGTTGAGCATTTCACACCTTGGTCAGCGTGGTCTCTAGTACTTTGTTGAATGATTCTACTGTCTCGTTAGCCTGTGGGTGATAAGGTGTGCTCTTTTGATGATACACCTGAAATTCCTTCATTAGTGCGTTGATTGTTTCATGAAGGAAGTGCGTACCATGATCACTCATCAAGATCTTTGGGCAGCCAAATCGCGTCAGTACATGTTCAAATGGAAACTTCATGGCAGTCGTGCTTGCGCAATCCTTCATTAACTGTGCTTCTGCCCAACGAGTCAAATACTTCATTGTAGTGATAATATACCTGCCTGTCTTCCCTTGTGGCTGAATCGGTCCTACAAAATCTATTGACCACTTTTCGAAACGTTGCAACATCATTTGCAAATTCAAAGGCTTTTCATCCCTCCATGATGGCCTGCCTATTCTTTGACATATGTTGCATGCCTTGCAATATGATTTTGAATCTTGATGAAGGGTTGGCCACCACAACCCTGCACATAGAATCTTCTACGCAGTTTCTCTTCCTGCATAATGTCCTCCTGCATCGCCCCCATGAGCATCCACGAGGATGCTACTATATTTAAATTCAAGTACATACCTGTGCAGTATTTCATCATTCCCCATTTTGTATAGATTCCCAACAATGATAGAGAAATATTCCACATGCACCACTAATTCCTTCTTTTGCTAGATAGAGTATCTTTCCAACGCAGTTCCTGTTGTTAGGAAGTGTATTATGTCCTCGAAATGTCCATCCATGACGCGCATAGAAAAAAGCTGCGAGTCAGGTAATCCTTCCTCCAAATTAGTAGGTTCCTCCCAGTCTCAATGCGTGATAGGTGGTATGATCCCGCATTCAATTGTTCAGGCTTCATAACAACTTCAAAATCGTATTCTTGGAATAATAAGAGCCATCTGCAAATTCACCCCCCCAACTAAGGCTTATTGACCAAGTACGTCAGTGTAGAGTATAAGTGCACTTGTTCTAGTTGGGGCTTTTTTCCATAGGCCTGCGTCCATTTAGCCAGATGTGTGCGCAAATCAGTCTGCCCATCATACTTGTCTGTCAGTTGCATTTTAGGCTTCCCAAATCATTCTCACATTATCCTCCTACATTCTCACCAATAATCGAAACTTCCCTTGTGCGTACCCCACCATCTTGTAGGCGTAGTGCAAAGTGCCCAGTCCAAGGCCTGTAAGTGTTGCTTTTCTAGCACCTCCCTTTCAAATGTATCCAAAAATATATCTACCTCATTTAGACCATGATAAATAGGTAGATTTCTTACCTATGATGATACACAACATAGCGAATGGGTCATCATGTTGCAATTCAACGTAGTTACCTCATCTACCAACATTCTATTTCTTCGTCGGAGTCTGAAGTGCAGGAACTCTCACACTCCCATGTAATCCTCCCATCTGTGGTGGGATTCACCCAGTCTTGGTCTTGCGCTGTTATCTTGTAGATGCAGTCTAGATCATCATCACTCTCATAGTAATGAACTGGCTCCGTATAGCGTGATCCTTCAACAAGATCTAGGGGTATTATTACACATAGTGACTTCTTCTCAAAGTTCATCTTTTGCTTCTTCAGATTGATTACCCCATTCATATCAATAGCCTAGTCAATTCCCAAGAGCACAGGGTAAGGATTGTTGTCATCAACATTCTCTATTACTTCAAAATCTGTCAGTGCACTTACTCCATCAATATCCACAGTTACTCCCTACAACCACCCCATGGGTATGGTTTTATGTTGGTTTTCCATCCTCAATTGAATTAGAGACCATTGTAGTGCAGGTCTCCCCATTCATTCCCACGTTTTTTTTGGTAGAAAATTCGCATCTGATCCCAAATCCAGAATGACTTGATCCATTTCATATTCTATGATCTAGTGGTTAGTCTCATTCCACTCCCTATCCTAGTCTATGCTTTCCGATCATGCAGACTACATGCGATTCACCTGGCGCGGTCCCAACACATCTATTGATAAGTTCCTGTAACCATTTTATAGCCTTACTGTCATGCAGTAAGTTCATACAGGTTTCCAAGAAAGTTGCGAGCATAGAGGGGTCCATCTCTAGCTCAGGTTTATCCTTGCTTCCTGAAGTGGAGGCCTCAACGAAGCTTTTCTTAGCTTCCATGAATGCTTCATGAGCATGCTTCAAATCGAACTTGGCCTCTTTCGTTAGGGCTTTGCGAATCCATGTATTGTCTTCTGGTTGTTTCCCCTTATCATCTCCCATCGCTATTCCAGTTCAGAGCACTACATTTACATTCGGATATTCCTCGCTTGGCATCATCTGTAGGTTCTGAATTGGGGGAGGTGGTAGCACTCTTTTGTCATGTTTCCTGGCTATCATTGTAGGATAATCTTCTGTTTCATGATCAAATAGCATGCAATACTTGCATGGCGGGCACGTTGGATTAATGGATTAGTGTCTTGGCCCTCTGCAATTGTAGAAAATCAACTATCTGCGACCTCTACCAGGTCCTCCTCCACCTTGGCCTTGTCCGCGCCCCTGAAATCTTGTTTGCACCATCCCTACATTTTGTTCAACGGACCGTGTTTCGAACTGAGCCCTATAGGCAGGAGTTCTATCCATCATCAATTCATAGCTCCTGTAGGTACACTCATCATGTCTGACCGATCTGCAAAAGTTGCAAAACAATTGTTGCGTAGTTTGCATATACTTTTGTAACAAGTGGCAGTTATTCGTGGCATGTTTTCTGGTTATTTGACAGATAGTGCACCACAAAGAAGGCACCGTGCTAGGTCCTTCTTGAGCTTCCGGCCTTAAAGGCATCGATCCCTCTCCTGCAAGGTAATTTGTAAAGACGGGACAGTGGTCTTTGTCATGACCCTGACTCTTGCATTTCACACACCATACTTCTTCGCGTACCTCTGGCCAAACCTTCCTATCCTGCTTCAAGCTTTGCATCTCAAGGCACAGATTATTTAGTTGCGCATGGATCTGCTAAACTCCTAGATTAGGATCTTGCATCAGAGTCTCATCTAGTCTCATGGCAATCTCCAAGGCCTCTAGCTGAGTTGTTATTTTCTGCTGCGATAGCATACTCCTTAAATGTGGTAGTAGCAAAGTCACAAACCACTCACGGTCCTATCCATCTGTCAAATTCATGTTGGCTTCGAGGATTGTAAATTACAACCTTTGATCTAGTTCCCAAGGCATCTTGCCTGGTAGCATCATGATCTCTTTGAATCCCACAATTGACTGCGCCTCAGATTTAGGCTTGCTAAATTCCCTATTCAGTTCTGCTTGGATGTACGCTACTATAACATTTGGGTTATCGCTGGAGTACTGAATATACCAGGTTAGCGTGTGATCTTACAGAGAACTAACCAATGTTTCCTTCTTTATGTTATCATTTGTAACACTACGATCTTCCCATACAGCTCTCACAATGAACTAGAATTAGTCCAAGTCCTCATTTCCCAAGCCTTTGAATAAAGGCAACTTCACTGTGTTTGCCATACTGAATCGCGGTGGTGGTGGAGGTGGTACAGGTGAAGTTGGAGGTGATGACAGTGAAGATGGAGGTGGTGTGGGTGGAGGTGGTATTTGCGGAAATCCCTGTCTTATTAATTGAATATCACTTTGCGGAGAGACCTTCGCTATCCCTTCTTCATCCCTTCGCGATGGTGAAATCAATGGGCTATACTCCAGACCCTTATTTCCTTCGTCTCTATAACTTTTTTTGCTTCACGTAATCCCAAACATCAAGGTAACTACATAACCTTTTTTCACCCAACAACATTTTAGTCCAAGTATTCAAAGATTTTACGTAGTTACCTCATGGTCCTTTGAAAAAGCGTCACTTTGCCTCGCTATAGCTAACTGAGGTGTCGACCGCGAACTCAGTAACAAATCTTCCTATAATGCGATCGAGCCAATGATCGATGACGCGTGCAATCTTATCCTCTGATGCTTCCAACCTTCGCACTAGCTCTGGGGTCCACACAATAGGACCATCGAGTTTCCACCTTCCTTGGCTATCTATTAGCTTCACGATCCACTCGTATAGCTTAGTAGGGAAATAGGTGAAAAATATTTCATTGATCTTCATATACAGGTATCGGTCCAACCATTATTATTTTGAAAGTCACGGGTTTCTATTTTCTTATGCTGCGAACTCGTGAATCCTTCTGTCCAACTAGCATTTGATTTATTTCTCAGTTGGATTCCAGTGATACGACATCACACATCTCTCATGCAAATTCTGGGTCCCAGCAACAGAACCGTTTATTGGTTTGTGGGGGCCTGACCCAGGCTCAACATTAGTTAGCCAAACAAATCCCTACACTACTGGCCCTTTTGGCATCAACCCGTGGAGCGTGGATTGAAGTCTCACTCGAAGTAGTATGGGGGGATGTTGGAACCAAGTTTTCACTCCCTTAAGATGGATGTGATGTCAATCTATCCCAGCTATACTCGCCTGCACGCAAGTTGCTTAACCCTTTGTTTGTCCTTCGACACCTTCGTGAAATGGTACAATCGGATTTTGAGCAGCCCTAACCTAAAGCTAATATGCTTTCACATTGCTAGGGTAGTGAACTAAAATATCTCCAAAACTAAGTTAAGTATCTTATTTATCTTATCAACAAATCTTTGTTAGCTTCGCATAAATAGATGTTCTTACTTGCATTCACTTAACCAATACAATTATATACATCCACACATCATATAAACATTAGAAGTGAAATTAATACCCAATATAATATATCCATAAACAAGAAATAAAGACGCAGAAATGATATAATACTTCTCTTTATTGATAATTCCAGATGATTACAGACTAGACTCGCCCTACGCACTTAGTTGCAGGGGTCCGCTCACTCAACTGCGGACTTCTAGGCCTCTGCGCACTCAGCTACAAAGCCTCTACCTATGCTACGACCAAAAACTTAAGCTTCTACTCAAAGCTATCTCTCATACATCTTCAATCATTGATTTCTCCCTTATTGCCTCTAACTACTTAGAGCTTCGCTCTATTTATACAATCACATGGTCCATGGACCATGGGTAGATCTTTTATAACCAACACTATATTATCAAAATAAGGGTGGAAAAACCTATGAATCTTTAACATCTATGTACTCCTCGACCACACAATGCGGAGTATTTACATTTGGATTACAAAAATTGGACCATAATATGGGCTTTAAGCCCCAAAACTGCCCTTGGGGGATCCTGCGCCCAACAAAGGTTCCTAGTATATTTTCACTAGTCGATTGAGAAGAAAATACATAAATCATGCCATGATAGACACATCAAGAAGAAATACTTAACAATCGTGGGGCATATTTTATTATATGAAAACAAGTTCTAGAAGTTTATGAGGAACTGGATGAAGCAAGGTTCCTAGAAGATTTTCACCAGTTGTTCGAGCAGAAAAGACAGAAAGCATGGCATGAAAAACACATCAAGAAGAAAACCTTTATAGTTAGGGGGATTGTTTTATTATATGAAAACAAGTTCCATAGGTTTTCAGTAAACCTATAGATGCACTGGCTAGGGCCATCCATAATTGAGGAGATCAGGGAGTCTGAGATGTAAAGCGGCGGAGTATTTCTACCAGGTTGGATGAATGGCACATGCCTAAAACCCTTCCACACATCAAATATTGACATTAAAAATTTATTGGGCTTTTGAAAAAAGATCATATGTAGGGTTAGGGAAAGTGAGTAGGAGTCAATTCATCGGTTTATAATAAAGTTTAGTTAGTCAATTAGCCAACTATCAAAATTTTTCCACTAAAACAAAAATCTAGGATGTCAGTTCAGTTGCGACTTCTATGTCATCACACCACAATTGTTTGTGGTCAACCGGGGGGGGGGGGGGTTAATTCACACATGTTAGGAGTCTTTTCCGTAATAATTATACAATAATGTTCCTGTCAGCCTGGATTTCTTTAAATTCTTTCCCATTATAGAAAAAAGTAATTCTTAAATGTCTGCCATTACATTAGCATAATTACCCATCAACTCCACCTTATCTTTTATAAAAGTACATCATCCAAGTCAGGCCCAGTTCAAGCGATGGCATATTAACACATTAGAGTCTGCATAGGGAATGTTGCCGTAGTAGTTCATTAGCGAGTCTTGTCAGAAATGTCGTGTCGAGATGGTCTACTTATTTTGCATGGATATGCCAAAGTTCTAAGAGCTTGAAGCTAGTGATAGAGTTTCCCAAGGCGCAGTCAAGTTCTCAATGATATCACCCAAGAATTCGTTATCAACCACCAATAATTTCAGTCTACTAGCGACGTTCTAGTACGATAAATCCAATTCTCTCTGTTCCTGAAGTCGAGTTGTATGATAGGATTTCAAGTACAGAGCCGCTCTATGGAAAATATGATAAGGCCACACTCATCGACAATATGCATGGTAGGTTGCTCTGGCTAGACAAGTAGTACATGATTCATGCGATCGATATTCAGAGGCTCATAGTTCTATCAACAACAGGGGATGCAGTTTCGACAATATTCCAGACAAACTCAAAAAGAGCAAAGAAGGAAGGAGATGTTGACTACTATGTGAAGTACAACACCAATAGAGGAGGGAAGGGAGCAAAAATTGACCTCATCAACAAGGAAAATATTAAGTTTTTCTGCTACATCATTGTAGGGAAGTTGATGCACCATTTTTCAAGAAATGAGTGCACGATAGACATAATATTAGTTGTGGAGAATTGTGCAGAGGGCGCCCAACTGAAATGGCGCACGTTTATACTTAATGAGATATTTGATGCCTGTGAAGACTTTTATAAGAGGAGAAATAAATTAATCTATGGACATATGGTGATGGCTCTAGCGATGTGGAATTGGTGCCCACCAGAGTTCAGGGACCTGGTGCCAATTTTAGATGACCAACCCTTAGCTCTTTGGTATGTGCCATGGAGGACTTCAAGAGACTCGAGAAGCAAGGAGATCAATGAATCTTCCTTTGGGGGGTGGTATGTCAAAATGGTCGAGGTGATTAGAGCCACCAAGAGAATCCCCAAGTCATTGGTAGATGAGAATTCAAAATCAATTTGGTTTGGGGCTACTCAAGGGAATACCTTCATCAGGCCACACTGTGTTCACCTGCACACCTTTCAAATGTGGGCCCATAATTTTTATCTTTTAGCTGAATCTTTTCATTCAGAGGTCGGGTCATGGCCAAGGGTTAGAAGGGAAATTCGGGAAAGGAAGCACTTGTACTTATTTGACAGGATAGTACCACTACCATTACTGGGAGAAAATATTATGGACACCAGGAAGCAGCTCATGGAGCACGAGTTGCATCCGACCTTCACTCAAATGAAGAAGAAAATGAGCTCACTTAAGAAAACCATTGCGAGCTTAACCAACTCATCAGATTCATTTACTAACTCTGTTGAATTGCAAGGTTTTACACAGAAGAAATCTATGGTCACGACACCCATTGTTGTTTCCATACAACATGCAGGAACTCATTTTCAGACCAAGTCGACCATTCCCAAACCAAGAAAATAAAAAAAAACCAAGCCTCCATCTACAATCCAGAAGCAAAAGGTAGACCTTGTAGTGCCTATTGTTGGGTGTGGAGCATGATTATTTAGAGGTCTTTGTTTCAGCCGGATGTATACCCTAGGAAGTTTGTACACCCTTCCACATGGGGGGGTGCGGGGGGAACTTGTCCCCCCCTGCCAGGGTTTGGGGGGGTCGATCCCCCCCGGATGGGGGGTCTGGGGGCCAACGGTCCCCCGGCAGGGGTTTCGGGGGCAGCACCCTTGAAGCTAAAAATAGATGTAAAATTGCCTTGTAAAAGTATAGTAATTCCTAGTCAATCTAGGCCGTTCATTAGGCATATGATATGACAGTAGAACTTATGTTTAGTTTAGGGTTTTTTTCCCTAGAATGCAACCCCTCTCTTTGTATGAGGGCATTGTATTGATGTTGTGATATAGATGTGTATTCTCTGAGAGAGAAACAGAGAGGTGAGACTATGAGAGAAAACAGAGGATATTATAGCGGATCTGCTGTAGGTTGTGTCTCTTCATTTTGTTGGATAATAGAAAGGAAGGACTGGATGTTTGGGGTGGAAGTAGCCCAAACTGGGTGAACCACGTATATCTGTGTCTCTCTGGTTTTATGCGTTTTCTATGTTTATATTTATGCAATATTCTATGTGTTCCATTGCTCCGTAATATATAATTTTCTAACAACTGGTATCGGAGCCAAAGGTCTATTTGGCTGATAAACTCGCAGGAAAGAAGGGTTCGTCGTTCGAGTGGGAGCAATGGCGGAAGATGGTAAGTTTAGGGTCAAGAAATTTAAAGGCCAAAAATTCTCGCTATGGAAGATGCAGGTGGAAGATTATCTGTATCAGAAAGATCTGTACCTACCATTGGGCGGAAAAACAAATATGCCGACGGGTATGACAGATGAAGAATGGAACCTTCTCGATAGAAAGGCACTCGGAACAGTACGGTTGTGCCTTGCAGCATCGGTTGCCTTCAACATTTCGAAGGAAACAACGATAGAGGGTTTGATTAAGGCGTTGGAGAAACTATATGAAAAACCCTCGACCTCAAACAAGGTATTTCTTATGAAACGATAATTTAATATGAAGATGTCAGAAGGTGGATCTGATGCAGACCATTTAAATGATTTTAATACTGTTACAAGTCAATTATGTTCTGTAGGGGTAAACTTTGATGATGAAGTTAGAGCTCTGTTATTCTTGTGCTCATTGCCAGAAAGTTGCAATGGTTTAGTAATGGCCATTAGTAACTCTGTTTCTGGATCTAGTACTTTAAAGTTTGATGATGTTATTGGTGCTATCCTTAGCGAGGAAATGCGACGGAAAAGCTCCAGTGAGACATCGGGTAATGCTTTGACTGCAGAGTCTAGGGGAAGAAAAATGGAAAGAGGAAAGAGCTCAAGATATCGCAGTAAATCAAGGAAAGGCAGATCCAAGTCCAGATCGGGGATAGTTTGCTGTAAATGCGGAAAGAAAGGACACCTAAAGAAATACTGTAGATCTCGGAAGGGAAAAGAAGGAGATGCACAACAAGAAAATAATCATGAAGAAAATGTGATAGGTGAGATGTTATAAGATGCTTTGATTCTTTCTTTCGAAAATATTACTAATTCCTGGGTGGTAGATTCAGGGGCCTCATTCCATGCCACACCTGA
>APFE030307382.1:17409-31187 GCA_000404065.3 Pinus taeda
TGTTTAACCTATTTGGAGGTGCAGTCAGTTGGATGAGTAAGAAACAATCTATAGTGGCACTATCAACTACAAAGGTAGAATACATGGCAGCCACTCATGCAAGCAAGGAAGGAGTTTGGTTGCAAAGATTGTGTTCAAGTATGGGGTTAGTAAAGGGAGCTATAAGGATAGATTGTGATGGCCAAAGTGCAGTTTTCTTGGCAAAGAACCCTGCATATTATTGAAAGACAAAGCACATTGATGTTCAGTATCACTTTGTGAGGGATATGATAGAAGACAAAAAGGTGTTGCTGGTAAAGGTGGAAACTTTGAAGAATACTACAGATGCATTGAAAAAATTTGTGAGCTCTGAGAAGTTCTCTTGGTGTAGAGAAATAATGGTCATTGCAGGGTTGGATAAATGACTAAGCTCTCTTGTGGCACCCTGTGGAAAGAAAACAACAAGTGGGAGAATGTTGGGTTGTGTTATATTCTTTCCACGACTAGCCCACATAGTTAACTGGGGGTTAGAAGGGGGGAAAATCCCCCGCTTCATTGTGTTGATTGCGTAGCGAGGGGAGTCACATGGGTTTTGAGGGGTGCAGGTAACCCCACTCTATGGGGTCCGGGACAGTGCCCCGGAAAATTTTGGTTTTGGATCCTATATTAGGTTGGGTGGACCTACCTATGGTTTTGTGCATGATTTTTGCACATGGTTTTGGATGCGATGGTTTTCCATCCATGGTTTCAGAAACGATGGTTTTCAGTCCATGGTATTGGATGCTTCGACATCTATAAATATGTAAAATTTGAAAGGAACATAATGAAAAATCAAGATGGTAGTCCTGATTTTGGGATCTAGGGGAAAATCTCTATGTATATGTGTTTTATCTGTTATGCTCTCACATTATTTATTTCTTGTGTTTTAGAATTCGTATGCAGGTAATTTCTCTACAGGGTTAAAACCTATAGTCTTGCCTTATACTTGGCTCGACTATTGACCAAGTGTGTTTCCCATTGCCATGTATCATTTTGAAACCCCCAAGAAGAACTTGTTGAACCTATGGCTTCTTTATAAATTTTCTTTGGTTCTTTCTCTTTAAACTTTGCACTCTTTAGTACTGACATCTTGTTCCCATCATTGTTCAACAATAATGCATGCTGCTACAATTTCTCCTCATCTTGTTTACCTCTTTTAGGAGGCAACATGTTAGAACCCCAAAACAACTTATTACAACCATTAGAAACCTTAATGAAATCAATTTTTTCATTTCATTCATTTCCTTGAAAGGCCTCATTCACAACATCTTGATGCTTGAACATTAACAAAACAAAATTTTGACTTGCATTCACGATTCTTTTCATTTGTCCAGCATGCATAAGAGACAAACTCATATTATTACGATGCGCTCTAACTATGTACTCAATTCCATTCTTGAATAAGTGATACTTATTCTTATGGCGATGAAAAATTTCTCCTGTCATAAAGTTATGGGCTTCCCAAAACTATACTAGAAAACTCAAGCAAAACTACATCAAGTTCAACTTCATCAAGAAAGTTTGCAGTGATTTTGCAAATCTAAGGATGCACTTCCTTATGACCTGCAAATTTTCATTCTTACATATCCAACCTAAAGGATAAGGTCTTGAATGTGCAATGGTTTGTAGATTTAACTTCTTGAATAAGTCTTCAGAAATCAATTTTTCTTGAGAACCACTATCAAATAGTGTCTATTTTGGTATGCTTTGAAACAACTCTAATGTGGAAAAGTTCAATTCTTGTTTCATCATCTTGAGTATCATTGGAACAACTTGAATAACTAGTGCTTGCTATTTTCTTACATTTCAAACCCATCATTGTAATCTTGGTTTCATCTCCTGAATTAGAACCTAAGTCATGTTTTATAATTGCAGTTGTTTTCTCCTTCTCTTTGTTTTTAAGTTTGTTGGGTCTCATTTTGAAATGGATTTTCCATCAATGATCTTCATTATGGCCATTTTTAAAACAATGTTTTCATGTGAATTTTTCTTTTTCCATTTTAATAGAAGCATTCTTCTTCCCTTTTCCCTTAAACTTACCCTTTCCCTTTTCTCCAAACTCAAGGGAACTCTCACTTTTCTCATCTAAACTATGTTTCCCTCTTGCTTCTAGATGTGTGGCTTGAACACAAACATCATCTAAATTTGTGGGATTGAACATGAGAATAGTGTGCCTATGATAGGTGTGTAAACCTCCAATAGATGACAAATTTACACCCAATACTAGTGCTCTTCTCTTAAAATCTTGAGTAAAATTTTGAACACTTTGTCCTTTTCCTTATCTAAAATTTTGCCAGTCCATAATAGATTTTTGCATGTATGCTAAAGGATAAAATTGTCTTCTAAGTGCAGCAATAAAATCTATCCAAGACGTTGATACCTTACCATACTTTTTCATTTCCTCTTGTATTTTGGCTTCCCACCAAATCAGTGTTTCACTCTCCAACCTTAATGAAGCCAGTTGAATCTTTTTTTTATCATCCTTGATGTTTTGAATCCTTTAATATACTTCAAGTTGACAAACCCAATTATCTAGTCTTTCAGCATTAACCTCACCACCATACATAGGCAAATCAAATTTAATATCAATTTTCAATAAGGGAGTTTTACCATGTCCCTTTGGAGATTGTCGAGGTGTTTGTGAAGGGTTAGTTGTGGAAGAGGATGAAGATTATTATGAAGATGAAGACGAAGGTGGATAAGGTGGTGGTTTACCTCCATTCCCTTTTGGATGCTTGTCCTCATCTCCTCCTTTTCCTTCTGAAGAACCCTCTCCCTTTGGAGGCTTGGAGCTCTCACCCTGCAATCTTGTGTTTCTCTCTTCATAGAGAAATTTCACCATATGGGTCATGTCAAAGAATGCTTTTCTAAAAGCCTTCTCATCCTTTGACATGTTATCAAATCCTCCTTGATGAGACATGCTTACTAAAGCTTCAGGAAAAAATTGAGGTGAAACTTGTGGTGGAGATTGTGGCAAATGTGCTCTCCTTGTCCTTGTCCCAACTTGAGAACCTACATCCACAATATCTCCTTCTCCTCTCTTGAGCTTCAACCTTGTAAGCATCAGAAACACTTGCAAACAATTAAATCCTCATAGAAAAAAAGAACCTATGCTTTGATACCAAACTTGATATGTATATGTATGTGCTCGAGGATTATGTAAATTGTAAGTTAATGGAATGAGTTTTTATGGTGGTTAAGTTAAATGATTTAACACATTTAAACATGAATTTAACTCATAAATTGCATAAAATAGCAGAGAATAAAACCATAACAATAACCAAAAAACAACAAGTGATGAAGGATTTCACCTCTCTTGGACTACGTCTCCTGGTCTAACTTCCAATGCTTGTCCCTCTTTCATTATACTCAAAAAATGGTGATTACAATGAGTTACAATGCTCAAATGGCTTCAAAACCTACTCTAACAGCTTCAAAGCTATCAAAAACCCCTGTCTAGCCTCTTTCTGCTCCCAAAAAAACCAAAAATTGAGAAAGTTATGCCTCTTTCTCTCTTTTCCCATGTTCTATAGCTAATCTCCCTACAATTCATCCTAAACCAGCATCGACACCCCGAATACAGAACTGCCCTCCAAACATGGCACAATTCCTGGTCGGCGGGCGAATTTGTAAGACCATTAGTTTTTCCACTAAACCTCCAAAATTCACGTGCTCCTGGTTACATGGACCCCATAAGACCTGTGGTTGGCCCCCCTCCCATTGGCAGTCTTCCTAGTGGTTTTGGCTAACCAGCAAACGAGACACATGGAGGTGGTCTATGCAGGCGGTTTGACCCTGGCAGTTAGCATAAATGTTGGTGTGACAGTTAACGGACATCACATGGGCACGAATAAGTGTTAAATGCTGACGGTTATGGTTTAAGATTAACAGTTCTGACTTATGGTTACTACTACGGAAATGTTATCGCATGCGGTGGTTAACATACTGGGAGCATATGATGTTCATTTTCCTCAAAACAAGTTGCACTAGATTCAGGATGACGAGATCTGCATGGTCAGTCACGTTTCACATCAATCCAACAACTTTCATTTTTTAGCATATTTTTGATCCATCAGATCACTAGGAAGAAGAAGACGTTTGTTCCACATACAGTGTCAACCCCTCTTAAGTTTGTTCAAACCCTGGTTCATAATTTAAGTCGATAGCCTCAGGAGTTGCAACATTCTTGTTGCAATATTGGGGCTCATCCCCATTCATGAATGAATCAAACATATCAATAGCCATAGCTATAATCTGTTATGAAACCATGATTATAACTAGCATATAACTAAAATATTAACCATGATAGAACAAATATCAAAGGCACATAATAACAAGTACAAGTATTCATGAAGTAAAAGAGGAAAAGATCTCTTATGAACATATCCAAAATCCAACCAAGTCAGGGACTTCCACATACAACCCGAGCATAGATTGAACTGAACGAAATCTTTCTCTAATCTAACTACCCCCGTGTTGTATTCCAAGCATGAATATGGGACTCAAGACATAAACAAACAGGGATTCCGCAAGATTAAACCACCTCCACCCTCATTCTCCCATGATCTTGCCAAAACCGGTCAAGAGATAACATAAGCAAGCCAATACATAAGCAACCAAGGATTCATGAAAATTAAACCACCTCCACCATCAAGCTTTACCACAATCCCTCCAAAACTGGTCAAGGGATTGTTAGGCCTAAAATAAGCTTGGATGCCTCATAGTTTCTTCTCTAATACCTTAAGTAATTTACATGTCTTCAACCTCAAGCTTTGTAGCAATCTCACCAAAACTGTCAAGGCATTCCTAGACTCTATGGGAATTTTCTAGATACCACCTCAATTGCTTCCAAAACCATCCGATAATCCAAAGCTTAACTAAATAAAAGAACCCCATTACACCATGGCTATTCGGAAATGGTAAGGCAAGCTGAAACCACTGTCACACCTAGAAAAACCCATGCCAATGACAACAAGAGAAGCAAATACACACATGCATATACCATGCATTCACAAGCCATCTAGGAAATCACACATGCAACCTGTTACCTGCAAGTATTCCTATTGAAGCTCATTGATCCAAATTTTCCTTGATTGTCCCTTTGTTTCATTTTCCCTCTTTTCCTTCCTTTAATTTCCTTTTCTTGCTTTCTTTTTGTCTCCTCTTGGTGCTCTTCTCTATCTAAAACCAATTCCAAATCCAAATTGATAAGAAGTTGTGAACTGATCCTCAAAAGTCTTTTATCATTGAGGCCTCTATTTTCTTAAATTTCCTCTATTCTCCCTTCAATTTGCCTCTCATGCAAATATGTGACCTTTCATCTCCCTTTTCTCCTATTTTTCATTATTTTCATAGATAAAATGCCAATTAATACCTCTTAGCCTTTATTAATTCCTTTGCCAATTTCCTTAGTCATAATAAACCAAATGAACACCCACTAGATGTTTTTCCCAACATTTAGCTTGGAATGTGTGTCCCATGACATTGGTCTTATTTTTCCTTTATTAACTTTATTACATGAATTTTTAACCCAAGGTTGTTACAAATATGTGATGCAAGCAACTTCACAAGGGTTGTGGACGCTCACTGGCAGTGAAGCAACGCTTTTGATTTCTTGAGGGACTCTGCTACGGATATTGATGCCTTTTTCCATTGGATCAATACTGGAAAGTCACTTTAAATTCTGAACACCATAAACCCTTTTTCATGTTCTCTATGCCATTGTCAAAAACTTACATGTGTGAGCTCTTGATTTAGTGTGTAAAAACTAATAGGACCTAGATAAGGAGACAAATAAATGGCATTCAAAAAATGGTTAAGTAACTCAAGTGGTACCCACAATATCTATTTCAATACTTCTTTATATTGTTTTAAGACTCAATATATTGAAGGGATTGTAACTACCCCTCCCACATTTACCCATTTTGAAAAAATATCTAGGGTAAACATGAGCTAAATGTCACCAGGATATGAACTGACCTCCAAGTTCCAGTTATGGAAGTGGAGTCTACAAACTGGAAGTAAACTAGCATCCCTTAGAGACTATAGATCACTTAGGAGCCTACCAACAACCCTAAGAGATCAATCCCTGAGTTGGAACACTTTTTCACTAGGCTTACTCCCCAACCACACCTTGGCATAATGTGCATGTAGTTATGAGACTCTAGCCGCACCCATAAGCCTACCCTAATGTGGTTATGGCCCAAAAGCCCTTGTTTTGTGCATGTGGTCATAAGGTCTATGCCACCTTTTTTAGGCTATCCTCTAGACCAATACCTAGAACTTCCTATAACTTCCCATAATCATCACAATGATGATAACAATGCTAAACAATCAAAGCTTGGGCAAGATCTTGACCAATACATGCCTAATGCAAGATAGACAATTCATTGAACATATGACAAACATATAAGCTACAGGTCATGAACACATATCTAATCATAAACTTTTGAACTTCATTTGAAAATCACCAAGAAGGCTCCATGCCCTCTCTAGGTAGATGTAATAACATTTGTTAGTCCATGCATTCATCAGCCATTCAATAACGTATCAAATCATGAACAAGAGACATCGGTAGAGCACATCATCAAACCATGGATATAACCAGCATATAACCATAATATAAACTATGAAAAATAAACCATAAGATTACCATAATAATTAGTACAAGTGCTCATAGATCACAATAGGAAAATTACTCATATTAACATATGAAAATGCCAACCAAGTTAGGGACTTCCACATACCACCTAACCATAGATTGGGTTGAACTAAATATCTCTTTTAACTAGTCACCCTTACACCATATTCTAAGAATGAATCTGAGATCATATGGGTTAAAAAAACAAAATTAGGGCTTCCAAAGGCCAACCACCTCAAACCTCAACCACAATGATCTCACATATACAGCCCAAAAATCACTAACATCAACTAGATCGGTCTCTTCTCTAGTTGTTCAGGGCTCCAGGGATTCCATCTCAACCGACATCCTCCAAGGACCCAAGTTGTTACATGGGACTATATAACTACCATCTCAACCCACAACCTCCAGGGACCTAAGTTGTTCCAAGTCTCTAGATATCCTATCCCAATCCACAACCATAAGGAACCTAATAATCAATCAGAAAATTCAAATGGGGAATCTACTACACCATGGATATCTAAGAAATGGCAAGGAAAGGTTGAAACCATTGTCAATCCAAGAAAATATCCATGCCAATGATAACACATAACCAAGGAGCGACATGCATATACCATGCATACAAAAAACAGCAAGGAAACCACACATCCAACTTGTTACCTGGAAAGTATCCTGTTGTAGTTGTTGATTTAACCTCCCCTTTCACTTCCTTTACTTGCTATCCAAGTGAATGCTAGAGTGCTCTAGGATAATTGTAAGTGTGCAAGAGTATGAGAGAATGAGACTGTCGAAGGAGAGAACCAAAATTGAACTGATTGAAAGTTGTGCAATGTTTCTTTGATGCCTTTGTCTCCTTTTTCTTCATTTTTCTTCACTTTTCCTCTAATTTATCTTGCATGCATATTTGTGTCTTTTCACCTTCCTTTTCTCTTATTGTCCTTTATTTTCATGATTAAATGTCATTTATTGCCTCTTTGCCTTTGCAAATTTCCATAACCATTAATAAACCACAAGTGATTCCCACTATAATGTTTTCCCACCATTCAGCTTGGAATATGTTTCTCATGACCTTGGTCTTAATTATTTACATGGAGAATGGACCATGGGTTGTTACAAACCCCTCCCTTTCGGGGGGACACCATCCTCAGTGTTCAATGGCGCTTATTACAAGAAAAACATGTTGCCTTGGAGCTCTATAAAACAACTCTATGCAACATTTACATCATACCAAACTACTAAAACCATGAACACCATACTTCTTATTCGAGCTTTATAACATAGCTCGATGAAGTATTTACAACATATTTCTTATTTGAGCTTTATAACACAAACCATTGCAGTATTTACAATACACATGTGCATAAATATATGTAAATATAAACCAAAACACATATACCAAACACATCTTCTCAACCAAAAAATAAGGAAGGATACAAATCCCACATCTGATTAACCATCTCCCATGTAGCTTCATTGGTCCCAAAGTGCTTCCATTTCACTTTAACTTGATCTATTAATCAATTCTGGAGCATCAGTTGTTTCCACTGCAAGATGGACTGAGGTTCTAGCTAGAACTCTCCCTCTAGTTCCACCTGGAATATAGACCAATCAATCACATTATCAACATTTTGGACATATATCTTAAGCAATTAAACATGGAAAAAATCATGGAATTTCATTGTTGGCGACAGTGAAAGTTGGTATGCCACTAGTCTAATCCTATCAAGGATCTCAAAAGGCCCACAATACAAAGGTTCTATATTGACACATGATGTAATCCTCAAGGAACTACTCTTGGGATTGACACACAAATACACATGCTCCCCAACCTGGAACTCCTTGAATTCTCTGTGTTGATCTGCATAAATATTATTCCTATCATGTGCTTCATTTAAATTCCTTCTGATAACCTGCATCTCCTGCTCCATCCAATCCAACGTATTTGGTCCAATCAACACAATGTTCACTAGATCGCTCCAACTGATAGGAGTATTACAACTTCGCCTATAAAAAGCCTCAAATAGACTCATCTTCAAGGATTCTCAATACCCATTATTATATGAAAACTCAATGAGTGGAAGATAGTCCTCCCACTTTCGTTGTTGATGCATGACATACATCCTCAACATACCCCAAAGAATCTTGTTAACCCTCTCTGTATTTCCATCTGTTTTCAGATGATAAGTTGTGATGAAATCTAACTTTGTCCCCAAGCCCACAAACAACTCCTTCCAAAACCTGGAATTGAACGTAGCATATATGTTTGATATGACCTTCTTAGGAACACCATGTAACCTCACTATCACCACGATGAAGATGTAAGCTACCTCACTAGATGAATTAGTATAATTCGTTGTAATGAAGTGAGCTACCTTGCTTAACATGTCAACCACAACCATGATGGAATCATTCTGCTTCAATTTCCTTCAAAAAACTGTAATGAACTCCATGAAAATGACCTCCCATTTCCATTCTGGAATCAAAACAGGCTACCAAAAACCAACTAGGTGCTTACACTCAGCTTTCACCTATTAACAGTGCAAACATCTAGAAACAAACTCAACCACCCCTTTCTTCAAGTTTGTCCAATGATAGTACTTTTGGACTGTTGTCAAAGTCTTCTGGTATCTCGGGTGGCCTAAATATGGCTTGACATGAAACTCCCTCAATATAAGCTTCTTTATCTCACTGCTATCTGGCACATGAATCTTGTTCCTGAATCTCACCAAGCCATCTAATGTGAGGTGATACTCTCCATCCCTATCACCTTCACCCTGTTGCTGCAATCTTTGCTTCAACTTCTAGTACTTCTCATCATCGTGCCCTGCATGCAAGATTTGTTCCTGTAAATCTATCCCATAAGATATCACAACTGAAATATGATTCACCTGCACTATCCTACTGAGAGCACCTACAACCCTATTCTCCTTGCCTTTAATGTACCTGATGAGTGATACAAGATCATGAGTCACATAGTTCCACTCATGCCCATTCAACTTCCTTGACTCATAACATACCACCATCCCTTCCTACATAAGGACTGCATCAAGTCCTTCCTTGAAAGAATTTTTACAAACTATAAACTCCTTATCAACATCTGTAATCTTCAAAGCTGAAACATTAGTAAGCAAAATCTTCATCTGCTCAAAACTAGCTACACTCTCCTCAGTCCATTCAAACTTCTTCCCTTTCCTCTACAAATATGTGATAGGATAGCCAATCCTTGAGAAGTTCCTGATGAAACTTATGTAATAACTTGTTAGTCCTATGAATGATATGACCTCATCCACATTCCTAGGATTTGGCCACTCCATTTTTTAGGTCCATTGTTATCCCTTCCTTGGAAACAACATGTCCCAAGTAGTGAATATGTGACTAAAAGAATTTCACTTGTTGAGCTTGGCATGCAATTGATGCTCTATAAAAAATCTCAACGCTACTGCCAGGTGCTCTGCATGTTATTCCTCATTCTTGGAGTATATCAATAAATCATCAATAAAAACGATCACAAATTTGTCCAGGTAAGGTTGCAACACATTGTTCATCAAACACATGAAGGTGGTTGGATCACTCGTAAGACCAAAAGTAGCCACCACAAACTCATAATGTCCATACATCATGTGGAATGCAGTCTTGTAGATGTCTTCTTCTTTGATGTGCACCTCATGATATCATGATATCAAATCAATCTTTGAAAATACTACAATTCCCTTGAACTGATCAAACAAATCATCAATCCGCAACAATGGATACTTTCTTCTTGATAGTCACCTTTTTCAAACGTTAGTAATCAATGCACAATCTAAGAGTATTGTCCTTATTCTTTACAAACAATACTGGTGCACCCCAAGGCGACACACTTGGCCTTATGTATCCTTTATTAAGAATCTCCTTAAACTGCAATTTGAACTCCATCAACTCTAGATTACTCATCATGTACGGTGCCTTAGATGTTGTTGCTAGTCCTAGCATCAACTCAATAGAAAATTTCACCTCTTTATGAGGAGGAAACTATAGAATCTATGCAGTAAACACATCCTAAAATTTTTGCAAGATAGGATTCTCTTTAGGAATTCATCATCATCAACATCCTTCCCTTTGTCACTATAAATATGAACTGCAAATAATACACATCCCTTACATCAATTATGATTTTCCAGCATAGTTGTAACCATTCTCACTGATGTAGGAATCTTCTTTCACTGCAAGATTCTCCTTTCCCCGTCATCATCAACAAACTTAGTAGCCTTATCATAGTAGCCTACATTGGTCCTATGAATGAACAACCAATCCATGCCCAAAATCATATTATATGATCCAAAGGAAGCACATTTAGATGTGTTGATGTATGCACACAATTTAGCTCAAATGCACATGATCTCATCCAATAATGCACTCTTCTCTTAGTCCCTATAGCCAACTACACCAACCAAGATTTTGCATGCACTTCTTGATTCAAGTGACACTTATCCACTAGGTTAGGACCAATATAACTATAATTCAATCAAGGATCAATTAAAATGGAAGCAAACTGATCATGGAGCTTACCTTCCATCTCAATAATCAATTCCTCTTTATTTTCCTTCCTATTAGCCATTGTTGCATACATTTGAGGAATACTCTAACCAACATCTCCAATTGTTTGTGCCTCCTGAGCACTATAAATTTAAGGCCTTCCACCCTGGTGCAATGGGAACTCACTCTTGCGATGCTATCCACCACAAGTCGAAGACCTCAAAGGTTTCCTGTCATCGCCCTTATTCTGCTCCTCGGGCTAACATCCAAGTCCTTTATGAACTCATGGCTCAACTGCATTGAAATTCTTTTAAGGTGTTATGTTCTCTTTGTCACCTACATCCTGACATCTTCCTCGTTTTTGTGACCACTTCCCTTTAGTATTCTCATTACCTTTCCAATCTCACTTAAGCTTATACTTGCACTTAGACTGCCCATAACAATGCTTCAACTTCCCGATGACTTCCTCCAATGACTAAGTCTCATCATACTCAATTTGATCCTTAAATTCTAAGGGCAATCCGTTGATGAACCTTTGGACCTTTGTCTTCTCATCCTTGAGGTAGGGAACATACCTCAATAGCTCTAGAAACTTGGTTGTGTACTCTTCATTTGTCATGGAACCCATCTTGAGCTCATATAATTCCTTGGACTTTCTTTCATAATATCTCTCAGAAAAGTACTTCTTCTTGAAGAGGCTTAGCTGCTCTACTCTGAAGCCTCTAACACGTTTTACATCTTCCCACCATATATTTGATTTTCCCTTGAGACTGAAGAAAAATATCTTGGCTTTTATATTCTCTGAATAATCATGGAATCCGAAGAACTTCTTCATCCCAAGTAGCCATGCTACTACATCTTTTAATTTCTTCACATCCCCATCAAATTTAGGAGGCTTGGCTTTCTTGAACTCTTTTGCTACGTAACCCCTTTAACTCCTCCTATAAGGATGTTGGTGGTAATGATGATAATATCTCTCAGAAATTGAGCTGGAATAAAATCCATGAGTGTTAGCACGTGTGTCAGGTGTATCCAAAGATCTTCCACCTCTAATTGTGTCATCCCTATCCAACCTGTGTCCTTTATGAGACCTACTGCCATATGTACCATTTGTCTTTTCTTCTTGTCATAAATTGATCCCCAGTTGTTTTTGCATCCACAAATCGAAAGGCTCTGAAGGATGACTGCATTAAATTATGCTTTCTTTTTATGGGTTCTAGAGACTCTTTCCTATGCCTCAATTAGTTTGTTATTATATTCCTTGCAACTTATGATTATGCCCTCAAATTCCTCAGTGTACCTGCTAAATTAGGTGAGTACTCTTCTCCTTACTTCCCAACTAACCTTTCCCATTCCATAAAATTCACATCATTCCTGTAAGGGGAGTCATGTGAACTGTAGTCCACCATTCTGCTCCACATCTCTGATCTTCTATCTCCTACAAACATGTCATATCAAATAAACCAAATAGAAATATAATCAAAACCATACCTCATTGTGTTTCCGAGGAGGCTATTTTGTCTGCATAATCAATCCATATTAACACAATATAGATACATAATGACATCAACGTATTAACACTATGCATGATAACACAAAACTACAATAATGACCACATGCACAATAACCATAACCATCATAATAAATGCATAGTAGACACATATACAACTGACATGCATGCATAACAATCATATTTATGCCAAGGTCTAGTGTTGCAACCTTTCTCTGATAGCACCCTATAACTACCCCTCCCACATTTATCTACTTTGAAAATATCTCCAAGGTAAACATGAGTTGAGCGCCACTATGATATGACCTAACCTTCAAGTTCCAGTTATGGAAGTGGAGCCTACAAACCAGAAGTAAACCCTCAGAGGCTAGAGATCATTCAAGGTCCTACCAACCACCCTAGTGATCAATCCCTGAGTTGGAGCTCTTTTTCACTAGTTTTACTCCCCAACTGCACCCTTGGCACATTGTGCATGTGGTTATGAAGCTCCAACCACACCCATAAGCTTGCTTGCATGGAATTATGGCCTAAAATCCCTTGTTTTGTGCATGTGGTTGCAAGATCTATGCCACTTTTTTAGGTTATCCTCCAAACCACTTCCTAGAACTTCCTATAACTTCCTATAATCATGACAATGATGATAAAAATGCTAAACAATCAAAGCTTGAGCAAGATCTTGATCAATACATGCTTAATGCAAGATAGAAATTTCATCAAATATATGAAAAACATATAAGTTACAAGTCATGAATGCATATCTGATCATAAATTTATGAGCTTCATTTGAAAATCACTAGAAAGGCTCCATGCCCTCTCTAGCTAGCTACAATAACATTTGTTAGCCCATGCATTCATCAACCATTCAATAACTTATGAAATCATGAATAAGAGCCATAACTACAACACATCATAAAACTATGCATATAACCAGAATAGAAACTATGATATGTAGAATTTTGTAGAATTTTTCTACAAATCAACTAGCTCTAATACCATGTAGAACTTTTTCTACAAATCAGCTAGCTCTGATACCATGTAGAAATTTCCCACCTGTAGATCAACTTGGTAATGCAATGTACTAAAGCAAAACACTTG
>APFE030307382.1:31738-70560 GCA_000404065.3 Pinus taeda
AGAAATACTACTTTTAGAACTTTTTATTTTTAGCAGTTTCACCTCTCACCCAAGGTGGCCAATGACCTCACTGGCCAAACTGCTATTTTTAGACATGGTATTTTTAGGAGTCTTATTTTTAGCACATTCTAAATTTAACATTTCTTGTTACACATTTTTCAACACTCCCTCTCAACAAAAAAGGCTTCCTCTCGAACCCAATCTTGTAACTCTATAATGTTTTGCATGCAACACATCTACCTGGTCCACTTGCTCCAACAACACTTGGAACAAAAACACTCCCAACTAACCACTCTGTTGGGCTAGAAACATACTCTGATGCTGAAGCTCTACCTGTTGTTGACAAGTTCTCCCTCTCTGACATCTGCGTTACTGCAACATCTCAATGAATCTTGCACTATTACACACCTCTCTGTGCCACCTAGCACTGTGCAAAACACTTGTGCCTCTTGCATTGCTACAACCTACTAGCTATGCGCTGTCCTGGGATTCCTTGCACTGTCACTCTCTCTGTCGCTCCATCCGCATCTGTCTCTACCCAATCAGTTAGTTCCTGCTACTCCACATTGGGGCTCCTCTAGCAAGGTGTCATCCAAGAGGTTTGGTACCTCAAGGATCCTGCCCCTCCTCCTTGGGACGATCACTCTATATCGCCCCACCTCCTACCTAGAGGTATGGATGCATGTGATCCCTCTGCCCACCTGGCTCGAAGTTTCCCTCTTCTAGAAGCCTCTGCATGAGTAGATGTCTCTACTCGATCTCCCCTCAACTTCCCCTGTTGTGGCTACTCCACAACCTCTTGAAGCTGCTACACCAATCATGGTTCCTCCACAATCGTCTGAGACTTCTTCTGGCTCTGCATGTTGAGAGGTAATTTACTCTCCCTCTCAACCACCAAGTATATAACCTTTACCTTGCTCCTCAAGGCTTTGCATGCATCTTGTACCTCAAGTGCATACAGGTTCTTGGCTAGCACATCAATCTATTTCCACTTTCCCGCCATCACGAAATTTTTTAGAAAAAGAGTTGATTTTAAATCAGCGATATCTCCCTCATCTGAACTCTGATTTAGCTATTTTTTTTATTTTTTTTTATTTTGGGTAATTTTCCGCAAGGAATCCAAATATGCTATTTGCTTCCAAAAATTTTGTACATAAATTTTTAGATATGCTCTACAAACTCTCGGCCCAAAACTCAAAACTTTGAAATCTCCTCTTCTTGTATATTGTTCTTCCTTGATCACCTATGCTCCATTGCCATGTAGAATTTTGTAGAATTTTTCTAAAAATCAGCTAGCTCTGATACCATGTAGAACTTTTTCTACAAATCAGCTAGCTCCGATACCATGTATAGATTTCCCACCTGTAAATCAACCTGGTAATGCAATGTACTAAAGCAAAACACTTGATCTACTTCTACAAAACATTAAGTGGAAGCATAATCGAATTCATGAGCAACATCAAGTAGAAACATGCATAATTAATGAAGAGAAATCAATCACACATGACATAGAAGAATTTACCCGGGGAAAGCACCTGCCTAAAACCCCATCTCTGTATTATCATACAAGTGGAAATATAGTCCAGATTACACAAAGTCTTAGCTCGAAAGCTATCCAGCTCTCAGTACAATCCCTCTACTGCTCATAGACAGTCAAAGGCTTCTCACAAACCTTCTCCTCTACCCTCCAAGCCTCCTATTTCCTTGTGTAGTTTCCTTGGGGTCTAGTGTTGCCACCTGTGTGAATTGGCCTCTTCACACACTCACTAACCTCTGTTCTAACTACACAAACTTGAAGGAGATAAATCCTCGTCATGGATGAGCTTCCTTTATAGGAAAAATATTCATCCAATTGATAGTACACTGTCCCTTCTATGATCTCAACTGGGTCTTTGTCTGAACTGACATGCATGAGTTATTTAAGCTATAATATTTAGTTATTTGAAAATACCAGTTGTTACATGCATGCAAGCATTAACAAATTGAATCTCATTAATTTAACAACTTGTTAAATTAATCTAACTGGACTTGACTCAGTTAACTGAGCCAACTAATTACAACTCATAATTACAACTCATCCTTATCTCTTTAACTGATGGATAAATTCACCAATTAATAGATAAACTATTGCACGTCCTCACATTGACTTCAAGTTTGTTTTTCCTTAACTAATTAACTCATGGAGATTAATTAATTAATATTTTAAGCTGTTGTTAAGACCAAATTCATTTTCACTTCCTATAGATAGACCAGGGACTACTATAAATAGGAAGGGACCCAGAAATACTATTTTTTAAACTTCCAATTTTTAGCAGTTTCACCTCTCACCCAAGGTGACCAATGACCTCACTTGCCAAACTGCTATTTTTAGACATGATATTTTTAGGAGTCCTATTTTTAGCACATTCTAAATTTAACATTTCTTGTTGCACATTTCAACATGACAAATAAACCATAAGATTACCATAATAATCAATACAAATGCTCATAGACCACAATAGGAAAATAACTCATATTAACATATGGAAATGTCAACCAAGTCAGGTGCTTTCACGTACCACCCCACCATAGATTAGAGTGAACCAATTCTCTCTTTTAGCCAATAACCTTCATACCATATTCCAAGCATGAATGTGGGATCATATGGGTTAAACCAAAATAAATCCAACCAGAGCTTCTAGAGACCAAACCACCTACACCCTAAACCATAGTGATCTCACCTATATGATCCAAAAATCACTAACATCAACTAGATCAGTCTCTTTCCAAGTTATATAGGGCTCCATGGATTCCATATCAACCCACAACCTACAGGGATCCAAGTTGTTATAGGGCTCTAGACAACTACCATCTCAACCCACATCCTCCAGGGACCCAAATTGTTACAAGGCTAGAGAGAACTACCATCTCAAACCAAACCTTTAAGGACCTAAGTAGTTCCCGGGCTCCAGAGATCCTATCACAACCCAAAACCATAAGGAACCTAAGAACCAATCATAAAATCCAAATGGGGAACCCATTGCACCATGGTTATCCAAGAGATGACAAGGAAAGGTTGAAACCACTGTCAATCAAGGCAAATCCCCATGCCTATTACAACACATAACCAATTAACCACATGCATAAAAACCAACAAGGAAACAACACATGTAACATGTTACCTGTAAAGTATCCCTATTGCAGTGGTTGATCTAACCTTATCTTTCACTTCCTTGCTTTCCTTTGTTGATTTATCCAAATCGAAGTGAATGACAGAGTGGTCTAGGAATACTCTAAGCGTGCAAGAGTATGAGAGAATGAGAGTCTGGAAGGAGATAACCAAAACTAAACTAACTAAAAACTATGAACTCTTTCTCTTATGCCTTTTTATCATTGATGTCTCCTTTTTCTTCATTTTCCTTCATTTTTCCTCTAATTTCCCTTGCATGCATTTTTATGTCTCTTCACTTTCCTTTTCTCCTATTGTCCTTTATTTTCATAATTCAATGTTATTTATTGCCTCCAATTTCAGTAGCCATTAATAAACCACAAGTGATTCCCATTATAATATTTTCTACCATTCAGCTTGGAATACATGTCCCATGGCCTTGGTCTTATTTATTTACATGGAGAACCAACGAGGGGTTGTTACAAGGGTTAAGGAAGCGATGATGGATTCCACTAGTGGTTTGCCATTTATTATAGCTACTACAACAACACCCAAAATTTTAGGCCTAGCAGCGAAATTTTGGGCCCCTCTCTACTTTTCAAGGTTGAATGCCATTCTTGTGGTTTGAATCAGTCAAAATCCTTAACTAACCAAGCTATCCCTAAGGGCTATGATGGCTCATGTTTTACAAGGAATGTTGCACATGCTCATCACATGTTTCACCTTGGTTCTCACTCTATTGAATGCAATAAGGTTTGGAAAATTGTTGTTTTACTCAGGCACCTTAAAGTGCTAGACTATTATGATTATGAATGAAGGTTCCAACCTTGTTTTAACTTGAACTTCATCCTCTAAGGTGCATCTTTCAACTTGAATCTTTATGAGCACTTCATGGAATTTTCAGTCATTTTAATTTCATGTTCATGTTGCGATATTGCATTCTACATCGATTTCATTTTAATCATTAAGTTAATCTATGTGCTTGGATGTAAATTCGTTGAAGGAAAGGCTTTACCCATGCATTCAAGTTTGACTCTTCAAAACTCCATATATTGCATTGCATATTGTTCTTTCAAGAAATATTTTTGAAGCATCCTTATCATGTTGGAAGTTTTACAAATTCCTTTTACTAAATTTGGCTTGATTAACTAACTCATTCTTGCAATATATCATCCATTGTGCATCTGAGGCTTCAACATTCAATCTTGGAAACAACTCATCTTTATCTGTCTCATATAAAGCATTAAAGAGTTGCAATTTTACACAAACTTGTATCATAATATCTACTGATTGTTTTTACAATGAGCTTGTATGGTTTGATTATAATTATTTTTACAACATGGTTTGATGCGCATCTACTTGAAGACAAGGGCAGTTATTTTGCAATATATGTGCAACAGTTATCCATCTCCAAGACAAAGTCTCTTTCTGTGTCTAACTTGGCATGGATACATCAACTTATCCCAACTCATTCGTCTCACTTATAAAACCTTGCATTACTTGAGCCACCTTCGAAGAACAAGAGTGCATATCTACAAGCAATGGTGTAAAGTATGACTCATATTCTATGATCCATGTAAAGACAAAAGTCTCATTACTCAACTTGGTCAAAGTAGATGTCTATCTTCCATTCATATGAGGCAATTAGCTACATCCATAAGGAGGAAAATGATACAGGGGATGAAGTGAGTTCACTAATAATGGTTCATTTACTTTGTCATATGGTGTACATTGTAATTTGATTGAAAGGAATAGTACGAGGGAAAAAATGGTTCTCAAGCATTAGGCATGCCGTTTATCATATCCCCAAGAATTTGCGAAGTCTGCATGTAGAATGCAAGGTATTTTCTTTTGGCCAAAGTTTTGGCGCAAAAGATGAAATGTAAAATGTGCCATAAGACTGTAGGAGTGCAAGGTCTCGCATGCGATAAAGGCTAAAAGAATGCATTTAATCCCTACAATGAAAGGTTACATACGGTAAAACAATGTGATAAGAATTACGCCAAGATCCACACAAGGAGAAGAGTATATTAAAGTTGTGCGATGTGAAGGAAGATTAAGACAATGATAACACATGTAACAAAGAACAATGTCAAATGGTAGTGCATGTGATAGACAATTATAAAAACGCAAGGAGATTAAGATGGTAAAGAATGATGTGATAAAAATTATGGTAAAAACATGCAATGGAGACTATATAAATGCAATGTGATGGATAACACGCGAAGAAATACAACAGAATTAGGTTATGTTAAAAAGTGTATGATAATAACATGATAAGCGCTGCAATAACGAAGGTTGCATTATTATATCGATGTTGTAAACGATCAAATTTTTCAATGCATGCAAGGTTATGTTAAGTGCTATAATAGAAGTCACATATGTCAACGCATGTAAATATATGCTAAACACAGTAACGAAGGTCATTGCTATCATAACAGAGATTCAATAAAAGGTTTTCAAATGAAGGAATGCTACCTTTAAGTCAAAAACCCAACTGCATGGAGGGAAGGATTGTATAAACGGATTGGCTATGATAAAAGATACGACAACACTATGTTGGAGCTCGCATTAAAACACACCATAAAACCACATATAGTCACATTGGAAAAACCATATAAAGTTGCATGGAAAACATGGCAAAGTTGCATTGTATCAAAGGTATATTAAAATACACCAAAAAATGTAATATATCAATGCATGAAATACTTGTATCATTGCTGCAAAGGTATATATTAGTTGATCCAATGGGGGTAATATAATAGGTTCATAATATATCAAATGGGTGTTTAGTTGAAGAGACATAAAATCCTTTTGCATAAAAGGCGAAAGACTATAACAACAGTGCGAAGGAGACTATGATTAGAGGAGTGATGGAGAATAGTGCACTGAGAGGTTATAAAGGAGCATTGAAAAACCATGTCAAAGGTTGCTTTCTCCTATGTCAAAGCAGTGCGAAAACAATATATTAAATGCAACAATGAGTTGATATAATACAACACAACACAACGCAAAATAAGATAATGCATTGCATTCAAAACAATGCGTTGAAGGAAATGAAAACAAGCATTGTGTTGGAGGAAGATAAAACAGTATGATCAAGGAATAATACATAGCACACAAAGAGTAATACTATGTGTTGCAAAAGAATATGATAAACACTGCATTGGAAGGAGATGAAGATAACACAAGCAAATGTGTTAGAGACCCCGTCGATTACTAAACGATGAAATATATACAAATGGCACAATGAGACTGTATACCAGCACATGCAGTGAGAACTATGATAATACTCATGCAATGAAGGAAATTAAACATGCTAAATATAAAAAAAAATAAGAGGATGACTAATGCATATGATGAGAATTTTCTCAAAGTGCCAAGATGAAGGCTGGAACTATGCGATAAAAAATATGTCCAATGTGTGTGTTGAAAGGCTATAAGAAATCTAAGAGAGGTAGCGCTCAATCGCTAATTAGCAAACTAAACTATAAGCAAGTGAGAAAATAATGAATAATCACAAAACTGCATGATAGAGAAGTAGTTGGCCCCGCATTATATTATTGAAGAGCGATCATGCGACAAGGAATGCAATCACATTAACGCAATGTAGAGAAGCAAGGTCCACCCCTATTGCTCCTAAAAGCTCCGCTGCTGATTAAACACAATCTCAAATTATAAGGACATCACATTTTCACACAATCAAACTATACATATGTGATGTCGATTCGCATTCCAACAAGGCAAAGTTCTACAAGTGAAGACAAAATTGGTTTGAAGGTGAACAACCATCAAGCGAGAACATAATAATTCATGATAGTCCAGAAAGGACGTAATACTCACATCGCACTTCTTTTATAAACGTTTATAATTGACCATTGGCACATTTCCACATCCAAGTTTTGAATTTCGATGAAAAACTATCACTGTGAAATATAGGTAGTGTATGTAAGCAATGTAAACAATCAATAAAGTTCTAAAACTATAAAACATTTACAGCGATGTGGACTATTCTTAAAATTAGACGTTCATCAAACATGGTAGATGTCAAGCCTATGTATGCCAAGGGAGCATTGGAAACTATATAATAATGGTCAATTAGAGACAAAATAATTTGACAGGGACATCGTTCTAAGATGTTCACAATAATTGGATGAAACAAAGGAAATCTAAGGAAGATTGCATTAAAATATAGTCTAAGACTAGAGTCACAGAGATACGATCAATTTATCAACTTCAGCCTCATATTTCAGGGCTATGGACTCTTTCAAGTCTCTTAAGATTAATTATATTGAGCAATCTTATGGAAGAGTAACAGTTACAACTGTTTTATTTGGTTAAAGTGAGTTGTTTCGATCTTGCATCCAGATCATTGGTTGTGTGCTCGTAGGATTGATGGATAGTCACTTCAGCACCCAGGTTGCATTAGGATGGGACGAGGACATAAACAAACCTCTTAAATTGCAACATCTATATCAAAGTTCATTGCATTTCCTCTCTTTATATTGTAATATATATATTTTTTTTCAATAAAAATGACAAATATTTAAATCATGGAGAAGGTCAATAAGAACATTAAAGTTCATAAGGAATTAGAATGATCCTAGGGGATTTGAAGAGTGGTGAGTTATTGAAAAGTCATGGAGAAGGTGAAAGGTCACCCTTCACTTCTATAAATGTACCCCTATGCCTCATTCTAAAGGGACTTTTAGCACTTAAGTTAGGCTAGTAATTAGATATATGTTTTGCACTTGAGGAGTTTAAAGTATTTTTCTCTTAGTAACTTGTAGGTTGAGTGATTGTGAGGCTAGGGCTTGTGTTTTAAATATGATATGAATGTCTCTCTTTCCACTATTGTGTTTTGACGACCTTTTGGTACATGTATTTGAAAAGGTGGCAATGTTAATGAGAATTTATTCACTTCATGCATTTATTCCCATTCATATTAATGGCATTCGTAATGGATATCCAATGCTTTTGTTGTAGATGCAAGTGTGTTTAATCATTGGTTACATGTCAATGAACTAATTTGTTGCATGTTGCTTGTATGTTTAGTTTGAATTTTTGCTCTTCATTTCACGCAAATTCTAGTAGTTAATTGTGAACTAATTTGTCGTTGGTTTCTAGTACTTTCCTGCTTGTGTGTGTCTTAGTTATTTTTAGCTATCTCATTATTTCTTAAGACATGATCTTGCTCATTACGTTCCTGCTTTCTTGTATCATGTTCTGCAAGCTATCAATTGGGGGTTGATTTCATCCTCATTCATTTGGAATTTTACATTTAGTCTCACACATAAATCTTTGCATTGTATATCTAAGAGAAAACATACATATGGTGGCAGTGGGGACCACAAACCGGATGGAGCTCCTATCCCAAACGGTGTGAGTTCTAATTGTGATTTCACATTGGGGAGATCCCCTACTGTTGGCGGAACATCTTGACTCGTCAACAAGAGGATAATATACGAAACCTAAGGAGGTACCCAATGGGAATAATTTGAATAATATAGCCATAACAAATGGAACACTTTTAAATTTGAGAGCTCTATTTTCATGGATATTCTCGAATTTGAGACTAGAGTAAAGGAGGGAACTTGTCATCGAGATTCATTAACTTGCATTCCCACTAATATTACTATAAAGCTCCAATCTTAACAACTCCTCAAAATTTCTTTGCTTTCCACGAAGGATTTCAAACACTTGTTTCTCTTACTAAAAGTAGTCCATTTTCATACCTTCTTAAGCACCCCATATTATTCTCCCTAAGTACATTATAATTTCCAAGCATCAGCATTGACCACCTTGATTTGACCATCTACTTTTGGATTATTTTTGTCATGTTCAATTGTGTGCCTTATACTTCAATTGTCACTACCAAAATTTATTGATGAAGGTAGGATCATGATCCAACGTGATAAAAGTGGCCATGCCATGTATCTTAAAAATATTATCGATGAATAATTGTGCAGTTGTGGAGGGTATTCATGGGTGTAATAAGGCACAAAAGTGATCATATTTGGAAAGGTGGTTGATTACCAACATAATGATCAATTAGTTTTCATCCTTTAGGAGTCCTATTATAAAATCCATGGAAAGGTTAGTCCAAATAGTGGTTATAATCAATAGTGGATACAATGCCACAAAAGTCTTCATTACTTCACTTGTATTCATTTATAAAGCTTCAAATTCAACTACAAAAGTATGGGTGTCCTTTTCTATGCCTTCCTAAAGGAAGGGCTTAGCTCTTTTATGATTTTTCCAAAAGCTAGAGTGGCCCACTATAGGGAATGAATGCAACTCCTCTAACACCCTTTGCTTTAAAGAAAACTATGTACTAAAAAAAAATCCCCTTTACACACAAAGTATCCTACTACCAAGTATACTTGTAGGGATTTTGAGTCCCCTTGAATTCATCAGATGAGTTAAATCATTCTACCATATCCAACTGTTCTTGACATACCTCTTCAATTCATTATGGTATTGGTAAGGTTAAACCAAAGAAAGATTCGTCGTCCTCATCTTTTTGAGACAATGGATTAATTACCACATTCTACCTACCCTTCTTGTATGCAATATCATGATAATAACCTAGCCTCTTAGTGGCCCACTTGTGTTTTTTTGGTAATGACAACTTAGTTCTAAAAGATACTTCAAAATGTGATGGTCCATTTTCATTTGGAAATTCCTCCCAATGCAGTTGCTCAGTGTCATCTGCATGAAATATGGGCATCATTTCTTTCTTATATGTAAGATTTTCCAAATTTCCATCATGTAGTTTCTTATTAGTGAATTGTTCGGCATGGAATCCCCTCGAGGCATGTTGTGGGGCTCAAAACCCATGTTTTGACAGAATGATGTTGTAAAGCCCCACGAATTGTAGGTGCAAAAGTATGTTAGAGTCATAAGGTTGTCCTTCCTAGTTTTGGATGTAACGTCGACCTACCCATGGTCTGCAGATCATGGGATTATATGAATAGAGTAAGGCTCTAAGTTTAAGAGAAGTAAGCAAGAGAGAAGCGAAAATCAAGAGTCTAAGTATCTAAGTGTGTCTTGGATCATAGAGTAGGAGAAGGCTCTGCAGCTGAGTGCGTAGTGGCCTAGTAGTCCGCAGCTGAGTGAGCGGACCCTTGTAACTGAGTGCGCAGGGTGGAGTCAAGTCTATAACTAAAGAAGAGATTAATAAAGAAAGGTTTTGTTACCAATTAGTGTATCTGTTCTTGGATTAATGCATGGTTGATGTAAATTGCAAATATATTGTTTGTTTACTGCGTGCACATGTATGAATGATTTGTATTGCTAAGTGTAACTTAACGCATACAAATAAGTTAAGTTAATCAACTAATAGTAGAATACTAGTAAGGACTTGGATAACAACAGGGCTTCGCCCCCAAGTAGGGCTACGCGAACGCATCATCTCAGGCTGCGAGGTATAGGTAAGTGCATGTAGCGACGTGCGCGCAAAATCTAACCGCGGACCACTTGGACTCATCAAACATCTCCAGGATGCGGAAATCTAGTTCTAGCAGCCTCCCATACTACTTCGGATGAGATCTCAGTCCACGCTCCACGGACTATTGCCAAAAGGGCTAGTAGTACTGGGATTTGTTTAGCTAAATCACCTCCAAACCTCGGTGAGGCCCCAATAATGCTTACGTTGTCGGGACCAGGATCTGCATAAGAGATGTTTGATGTCATGTCACTGGAAACCGACAAAGAAAGAAATTTAAGGGTGGTTGGACAGAAAGATTCACAAGTTCGCGGTGCAGGAAAATAGGAATCCACGAGTATCGAAGGAACAATGGTTAGAGCACTACTTATATACGGAAATCCACGAAATTTTCTTCACATCCTTCCCTCTGAGTTGTATCAGTGGATCGCGAAGTGAGAATACAGTCAAGGAAGGTGTAGGCCCGACAAACCGATTGCGTGGACCCCAGAATTGGTGTGCAAACTAGAAGCATCAGAAGATAAGATCGTGCGTGTTGTGGACCTTTGGCTTGATCAAATTATAGGAGGGTTTATCACCGAATTCGCAGTAGACACGTCAGTCAGCTACAGCGAGGTGGAACGACGCTTCCTTAATGGATTGCGAGGTAAGTACATTAAATCTTTGAAAACTTGGATTAAAATGCTACTGTATGAAAAGTGGTTTATGCGAATAAATTGATGTTTGGGGCTACGCGAAGTGGGAGGATCTATATAAACAAAGGTAGCACAGAAATAGAAACTAACCCCTTGATTTCACCTCGGCGAGAAAGCGAGGAAGAGCTCGTGAAGGTTTCACCAAGGAGTGCGATTAGTCTGATAAGGCAACCAATTCTGCACATATCGCCTCCACCTACACCACCACCACAATAGTTCAATATGGCAAGTGCAATAAAGTTGTTGGTATTCAGAGGAGTAGAAAACGAATATCCAGACCAATTTTGGTTCATAGTAAAGGCTATATGGGAAGCACAAGGAGTCACGGATGATAATATCAAGAAGGAAACACTGGTTAGTGCCTTGCAGGATCATGCACCAACATGGTACATCAAGCATTCCAATGATAATCCAAACACAATGATTGTAGATATCCAAGCTGTGCTAAACAAGGAATTTAGCAGATCAAAATTAGAGACACAGTCAATCATCAGATTTAAGGAAATCGCGATGCTTCCAAGTGAGACCCCCTGGGAGCTGGATCAGAGACTGAAGGGTATGATTCGCGAAGCCAACATGACCTTGATAGATGGGTAGCAAGGCCCATGGTTTGTAGTGTCCTTAACGCTGCATCTAAGGACCGTGCTATCACAACGGAAGCTATCTACTCAAGCCGAAGTCTTGGAGATTGCAATGAGGTTGCACGAGACCTCAATACAAGATCCTAGCTTGGGAGTGCAAAAGATCCACACACAGTTGAAAAATTTGTGTCTTGAGATGCAGAGTTTGAAGCAAGTCAGGACAGCTCGCCCAGGGACATGATAAGGACAATTGTCTAGTCTTTGCGAACTACCTAGTGGGAGGAGGGCCAATGCCATTGAGACCAGAGGCACAAGCAGGACCAAGCATGGTACCTGCGTTATGGTGTGTGATTTTTTAGATAGGAGGGAAGCATGCTAAAAATAACTGTCATCTATTACAGAAGTATACACAAACGTCCCAACAGTGATTCTGTAATTTCGGCAGGTCAGTGGGCGATGATGAGTGTACTTGTAGAAGTTATGAACTGATTATGGACCAGAATCCTACCTAGAGGGTTCAGACTGAAACGAGATCCCTCGATCAAAATGAAGGGATGGTGCGCACTAGATTTCAGGGGCATGGGCGAGGTCGAGGTGGAATGGGACTAGGAAGGGGCCACAGACAACTAATCTGTTATAATTGTGGAGGGCCAAGGCATTATGCCCACAATTGTACAAATCCGACAAGAGCATCATGTTTATATTGTACCTAGTTTGATCATGAGATGGAGGACTGTCCCACACTGATAGCAAGGTTGCGCGATAAAGGAATACTCTAGCCTCCCCTGACTTAGAACCTGCAAATGATGAGGTCTGAGCCACGTGAGGAGGACCCGAATGTAAACATCGTGCTCCGAAGTGGTATCATGATAGGAGATGACAAAGGTAAGTAGCCATAAGAGAGTACTTGGGTTCACAAGGCTCCAACAAAGGAACCAGAATTCGATTTGGAGCGCGTGAAGCAAACATTCATGGAAGCTAAGAAGAGCTTCATGGAGACCTCCACTTTAGGTAGTAAAGACAAACTAGAACCGGAGATGGACCCATCCATGCTTATTAACTTTCTGGAGACATGCATGAAGCTACTACACAAAAACAAGGCTATGAAGGGACTGCAAGAACTCATCACTAGATGTGTTGGACCAGGGGAACCACGCGTAGTCTGGAAGCCTAGGAAGCAAACAACGTGAACAGGAAGGTAGATAAGGTTGACTGCACAAATCGGGGAATATGAAATGGATCAAGTGATTTTGGATCTAGGATCAGATGCAAATGTACTACCAAAGCCAACATGGGAGCGCATGGGTAGGCCCGTGTTGCAGTGGTCTCCTATTCAATTGCAAATGGCGAACCAACAAAAGATCCTACCGATGGGAAGATTGCAGGGAATAACGGTAGATATCAAAGGTGTGAGCGTGCTTGCAGATTTCGAGGTGATAGAGATTATTGATGAAAACAATCCCTAGCATGTGCTACTAGGAATAGATTGGGCCACTGATAAGAACAGAGTGATAAATCTAAAGAAGCGCAAAATGATTTTTGAGAAAAAGTCACTACGCGTAGTGGTACCTTTAGAACCTGCGAAAGGATCATGCTACACAGGGCCAATGTGTGATGACGAGAGTGATGAAGATTTATACTGTATCTACAAGATAACTGCTTGGGAATAGGATTGGGTGAATCCAACAGTGGATGGAAGGATTTTGTGGAAGCATGAAAGCTCCTACACATCATATTCAGATGAGGAAATAGAATGATGGAAGAATCAGTTACACAAGGTAACTACGTTTTGTAGCAACAGAGGCAAGGGATTTGCCTATGTATGACGGATTGACAGTGGTGGATGAGTTCCTGAACAAATTTGAAAACAAGGTGCCAAAACAATAGTGGTTCAATGCTCTAAAATGGGCACTGCGTGCTACGCCTGCGAGGTGGTGGGGTACGCACCAGCAACATTTTGAGGACTGGTGTGAATACAGAAGGGTGATGCTTATATGGCTTGGAAAGCCTCAACTGCGGATGGCAGCCGGGTATGATGGACGAAACAGCCTATGTGCCCACCTCTCCAGATGGGTACAAGTGTATGGTACGCAACCTACACGAATGCACATCGTCCTCGCGATAAGAAATAGGAACAATAAGCAGGAGTGGGTGAGACGAGGGCACGAACGACGAATTATAATAGGACCAAGCATGCCAAAGATTATCCACAGGGAAGCCTTTAACAAGGTGTGTGAAGTGCTGAATATGGTCCACCATCTGAGACACACTAACCGGGACTTGCACGTACCAGCAGTTTTATGGGATTATAGGACCATGTGCAAAACCTTGACCGTGCGAGCACTTCCGAAGCTAAAGTATGAAATAGGGGTCGTTATCCATATGGAGCATGCGAAGCCTAGTCCGTGAATAGCATCACCTGTAAATATGACGGTTCGCGAAGCCCAGAACAAAGGAAGCACACAACCTCAAGGAATAGAACACATTGGACTTGAGGAAGAAATCCGACGAGGAAACTTTAGACTCCACGAACTTGAAAAATAAAAGGTACGATTAAGGAAGAAAAGCACTATGATGGACACAGAGGTCAAGAAGCTAGAAGATGAGATACAAGAAGAAATTCTCCTCGAGAAACCTAGGATGGTAAGGCAAGGTGCGTACGATCATACTAACAAGTTTGAGAACTATCGTTATGAATTGGTTACTTTGCTGCCTTAGCTTGGACCACATATCGCCAAACGTAGTGACCAGGGTAGCGCGTTGCAAGTAGTAAAGTGCATGATGCCGACCACAACAATGAAAGGTGAGGATTCTCCGTGAACTATGGTGGAGGATGGGATGGAGCCCCACATGGGTGGTGCGACCACCTAACTAGCTACGGGAAGGAAAGTCTTAGCACTCCAGGTGGTTGAAATGAAGCGCAGGACTATAAACTATTCTACCCAGAAGCTGCCTGATATTGGGGATGCCCTTAGAAGCAGAGTGTCACAAGGTCTGTGACTACGCACAGAGGGTTGTGTTGTCACACAGATTGGCCAGAAAGTGACTATTGAGGTCACTATTCACGATGGGATGTGCGACCTGAGGCCAAATGGAGCAAGCGGAAAGCATTTAAGATGTGATTTATGGGCAAGATTTGGGAAAATCTGCTGCGAAGAAAGCATTAATGACCAAAATTGGAGGGAGCAGTCGAATTCAAATTCAAAAGGCGCTATAAAACACAAAGGGATGCCCAACAAACAACACTTGGTCATTTGAGACTTGAGCAATTGAGCAGAGCACTGAGCATTGAGAGCCAAGCGATAATTGATCCCTTGAGATCGCGAGTGATAGAATATAGCCTAGATACAATGAAAACAACTAAGGATGGTTTAGGAATTGAAGAGGTAACCATTGGCAAGGCCTTGCAGACCCTAATCGTGGAGGATGTTCCAGAAGGTGCCGAGGTTGTAGCAAAGATCCCCAAATCACCGCGTATGCCAAGGGCCAAGAAGGATAAACAGGCAATGGCTCTAGTACGCATGTCCCCGAGGAACTCGCTACGCAGCAAACTATCGATGGCAAAGAAGGGGAAAGCTGTTACGATAGAAACAAATGAGGAAGAAGAAGATTTGCAGGCCCTGATCATTGTAGAGGAAGAAGATGAAGGCATGGAGGAGGATATTCAGCCTACACGATCTGCAACAAAACTGCTCACATATGTCCCTCTACAGAAAGGGAAGACCAAAGTGCCGAAGGACCTGGAAAAAACCAAGAGTTCACTCCAGACCCCGCTCCTCCTAGATGACATTATGTTTGAAGCGATGCACCTGGGCCGCGTGCCAACCATGAAGTTTGAAGATTGGGACCTCGCTGACTGTGAGAAGTTCCCTCACCTGGAGATCAGGAATCTCATGAAGTAGAACAGCGTGGGGGTGGTGACTATGTTAGAGCCACGGAATTGCCTATGCGGTGTGGAAAAGGTCGAGTTGCTGAAATTATTATGGGTGGCACATTTCCACCATGCACCCATAACCATTTTCATCATCAGGCAGCTGCTTTGCCTAGTGCATGATGGGTATCTATGGTTGGAGGAACCTATCCCCATCACTGCAGACCTAATTCACCACATTTCTCGGCTCCCCTACAAAGGAAAGGACCCTGCAACCATAGCCAAAGAAAAGGGTAGTGATTTGGCCCTTGCAGAAGCCATGAAGACGAAATACAAGCTGGAGAAGAAGAATAGGGGCTACGCCATCTCCAGCATCAAGGACAAAGGGGTACGCGTAGCAACCCAAATCCTGGCCGGCAAACTTATGAGGAAGTGTCGCACCGATGAGGTATCGGCGTCAATGGTCACACTGGCTGAGTAGTGCGTGGAGGGGTCCAGTTCAACTAGTCTGAATTCCTCTGCGAGGAATTTTTGACAAATTGTCACAAAGCCCAGGAGTAGGGTAAAAACTTCCACTATGCATGGTTGTTATTATCCATAGTGCTCATAGCAAGGGAACTACCAAAGGATAGTCAATTCCCCAGCATTGATAGAGAATTATCGAAGGCCATGAAGTATGCTTTGCTCTGGGCCACCAAGGACGTGAAACAGATACGCGACACCAAAATATTCTGGGTGCTCATGGAGATGAACATTTGGATTTGGATCAACTGGAAGCCACTCCTATTGCCCACAATGTGCAACAGTCTGTAGAGTTTTGCAGACTTTAAAGCTGATATGCACAAAATTTTTATCAGGGCGCGTAAGGATCCGGTGAAGTAGTGGACGAAGCTACCTTTTATAGCCACTGACGATGCCATCTTTACTGTCTTGGAGACAGGGCCTCTAGAATGGCGCGCCCCAAATCTTGCAGAACTTGAGAAGGTGGCAGTGCAAAAAAAGAAGGACGATGCCAAGCTGCTTGTCACACAATTAGTCGATAAAAGGCAGAAGGAAATAGCAGCAGCTAAGGTAAGGGCAGCGCGTGAAGTGGAACAGAAGTCATCAAGTAGAAGAAGGCCACAGAAGTAGCAGCAGCAGCACAAGTGGCAGAAGAAACAACCGCAAAGGTGGACGAGGGCCAAGCAACGTCCTCGCAAGAGCAGGAGGCAGAGGAAGCCAAAACAACAAAAGGGATCGTGGACCTAGGGACTGCATCCACATAATTAATGCACCCACACATGACAGAGAGAGCAAGACCAAGGAAGAAGGTCAAGGCCTCAAAATTGGCCATTCACCCAATCACCTTAACCGAAGGTGATCTCCATGACATCGGCGAAATGCTTCTTTATGTCACAAATGAGGCTCTTCAGGATTTTATGCAGGAGCACCAAACTATGTTGGGGGGCCTCAGGGCGCAATCGTAGGAGTTATAGGTGTAGCCCCCCAAGGTGGGTACCCTTTCGACCAACCTTGCAGGACGATCCTCGACAGTAGAGCATATGTTGTGCACACGGATGGAAAACACAATAGTGTGGTTGGAAAGGGCCCTAGTCGCAGCAAATGAGACCAATAGATTTTCAGTTAACATGATGAAAGGCCTTGGCCTTAATTTGGTTTCCCTTCCGTAGGAGACACTGTATCTACTACAGGATGGGATAATGGCAGAGTTGTGGACTATGGAGAGCCGCCCGATCCAAGTTCTCAGCAAGAAGAAGATAAACATGGAATAGCTCAGCTTGCAGTGTGATGAATTGGTGTCACGGAATCAAAAGTTGGTGCAGGTGGTAGACGATGCTTGCTGTTGGGCCATGAATACGACCACCTTTTTAACACTTATTCATCCATTTTTACTTTTCTTTATCATGTTATTAATCACGGTTTATCAGATAATTCTATTTTATAATGATTTATGCTCTTATGAATGAATATTATTGATTCTCCTTTATTTCTAATAAATTGATGATTATGAATGATTTTATCAATGATAGTTTCAATAAATTAGTTGTAACATTATTTACCATTTTTAACCTCCAAGATAATTTCTAGATTGAAGATTTGGCCATTAAATGTGCCAACTCAGAAATTCGCTGGAATAAGAAGTGACAGTTTTGCGGTTGCAATGTTGAGCAAATGAAGAAGAATATGGAAAATCCGGAACATGGGTTTTGTCCAGAACGGACCCAATTAACTTTTCGAAAGAACGGTTTGCCCAAATTCGACTTGTACTGAGAGAAACATAGGGTTCTTTGAGCACGATTTTCTTAGATTTGTTGTTGCAGCCGTCCTCCAAATCTCAGTTGCAAAGCCAAATTCGTCTTGCTCTTGTTGATGATCAATTGTTGGAAACAATCCAATTTTGTAATAGAATCATGTTGTAATTATCTCTATTGTAAATGCTCTCTGATCTTTATCTATTTAAATGAAAATAGAGATCAGAGATGGGGATGGCTAAGAGAATGGAGAATTGAGAATTTAGAATTAGAGATTTAGAATTAAGAATTCATGATAGGATAGGAGGAAGAAAGGATTGTTTCATGCTGCAAGTCTCAAAGCTTCAGCTGTTGTAATGATTTCACAATTTGATGATTAATATATGATTTGGGAGTTCTGCTCATTCTTCTCATCTGAAGTAGCCCAGTAGTATCCGCTGGCGGCTAAGGGCCCAGCCTCTGGTAGAGTACGCTGCTGCTGCTGTATATTATCTTCTTGGTTTATGTGTGGTTTGCTTATCGACGTTATTTGGTAATCTGATGTGTTTTGTAAGTTTACATCACATGCTTTGTTATGTTTAATTTATTAAGGTTTCTAAAGACAGAACTATTGTATTGACTCTGCATCATATCACTGTTCTTTTAAGTGTTAATATAATACTGCTAGTCTTTACAGAACATTGTTGCTGTTTAATTACAGAGCCTTTGTGTTGTGCACTTGTTCATTGACATTACGAAATTCATCTTGGGAGTTATGTTCTTTGCGATTGTTGGATCTATAAACAATGCTGTTCTATTTTGAAATGCAATCGTACTCTTTCTAACTAAGATTGATAACTGGATCAAATTACTATTAAGGTGTGCCGTGTGTATATATGGTTTTCAAGCGCTATTCTATAATTCATCATTAATCAGTGCTGTTCCATTTTGGTGTGTTGTTCAATCCGCCCTTAAGAGTGAAGGATTGCCGTTTGATTCCTGTAGATTACAATTAGTGCATTTGATCTTATAGACTAAGGTGTTACTGCTTGTTAGACTTAGTTGTTGTTCTATTTCTTAACTGCTATTCCATTTCAGGTTCGCTGTTTTATTTCATATTTGTTGTTACATTTCTTAGTTGCTGTTCAATTTCATATTTGTTGTTCCGTTTTCTGTTATTTGCGTTATTGATTGCTTTGGTGTGTAGAATGATCTGAAACTGTAGTGGGCATTGGCATTTGTTGTCTAGTCCCCATATTGATGATCTGTTCCTTGATTACTTTTGGTTACATCAATTTCCAAAGGGATGAGTTATTTTTACTGGACCCTTGACTGATACATTACTTATTTTTCCAAATGAATGATTTAGGCTTCAAGGTATTTTGCTATAAGTAGATTTTCTTTCAAACATTCATTTACTTTTGCATTTTAAGCACTATACTGCAAAACATTACTCTTGAGTAAATAGCCGCCTCAGAATAAGTACACTCTTGAAATAAAAGGTCATCCCTGGGTTGACAATTAATGTGAAGGTAATTAGGAGTTAAAAAGACACCTTTTTATCGCTCTACATTTTGGCGTTGTTGCCGGGGAGAGTGTAGCCATTTTTAAAAGAGTAATGTGCATATGATGAGTAACTGTTAGGAAAGAATTGGGTATTAAAAATGAAAGGTAAGAACCTGCGTATGGAGCATGTAGAAGCCCTGCTCCCCCACCCCCTTTCCAACAGAATTGTTAAAGAACTTAGGGTAAATGTTTGAATTTTTGTGTGAATGACTAGAAAAAAAAAGAGAGAAAGTTTTAAAAATGAATCACATGATCTCACTCAAGTGGTGATGTAAGCACCACCCATTTTACTAACTGATTGACAAGAAAATTTGAAGAAGGAACCTTGAAGAAACACATGAAGAACATCTTCTATTTTGGTAAGAAATGGCTCACATTTCTACTTTTGAATTTCCTATCAAAGATCTAGGAGTGACACAAATGCACATAATTCCCCCATCTTCTTTACCAAATTTTCATGGTTTAGAAAATGAAGATCTAGATACATTCTTATTTGAGTTCGAAATACTTTGTAAAGGATATGATTATTGTACTAATGATCAAAGATTGAAAGTGTTTCCTCTTACTCTAAAAGGAGCAGCTCTCCGATGGTTCATGAGCCTAGGTGGGAATTGCATCCAAACATGGGAGGACATGAAAAACATATTCTTGAAAAAGTACCAAGGCTATTGCAAGGCCAATGAAGATATTTTTGCTATGATACAAGGGGAAGATGAAAGCTTGGAGGACTATGTAGATCGATTTCAATACAACCTTCAAAAATCAAAATATAAGCATTTGGAAAGGAGATCTTGAAAACACTCCTTCTTAAAGGGATCAAAGATAAATTTTTAGAACTCTTAAATCTGATAGGAAAAGGTGATGTTTTTCAGTTGTCATATGATGATGTTTGTGAATTGTGCATAAGGTATTCAAGAGGAATCTCCAAGGCTGGTAAGAATTCTAGAGATGTTTGTTCTTTCTTTTCCAAATCTGCTACAAGAATAGGAGACATAAGAGCTTAAATCAATGATTTACTTGAACATTTTAAAGTTGATTTTATTAGCTCTCTAAATGCAAAATTGGATGTTTTGCAGGTTCATAAAAATCAAGAATTTGATGAAGTGTTTTTCACTCATGACCTAAGGAGCATACCATAGATGTTTGTTCTTCCTTATCTAATTTGGAAGTGGGATGTCAAAGAGATGGGGAAGCTACAACAAGGCCTACAGGTATGGTTCAAAACACTTCTTCTCCATTCTCTTACTTGCATAATCCATTATGGAATACTCATGTTTTAGGGCAGCCATGTCCATCTCAATATAACGCCCACAAATCTCAAGTTTGGCATGGTTCATCTCATGATTGCATAACTACTCTCCCTCATCTTGTAGCACAAGCACATTCTCCATATTATTCACCAGCTCTTCCGCAACATCTTGTTTGCCTATCAAAATCATCCACTCAACCCAGTCATCCACATCATCAAAATGCTCCATTCCATACACAATTTTCTGCTCAACTCATTCCACACCCTCACCATAATAAACCAGTACAACATGCTTACAGTGTTGAACTGCCAAATTTACCCATCCTTCCCACCCATTCTATTTCACATGCGCCATTAGACAAAACTTACAATGAGATTCAAAATGTTTCAAATTCAAAAATTGTAGAAGCTATGGAAGAAAATGAGGTTTCTTTTAGTATGCAGCAACAAACCATTTTAAAAGCTCAAGAACTTCATGATATGATGGCTATGGGAAATCAAGAAAGTAACAGATACATTGAATATTGGTTTCACTCCATCATTTGTTTGCAACATCACTCTATGCTTCAACAATTTTTTATATCATTTTTTCAAGGGAAGTTAGCTTCTCATACCCTAATTTTCATTAATATGCATTTTTCAAATTTGGGTATGTGCATACATGAAGCCTTATTTCGAAAATGGCTCCATTGGAAATACTCTTATACATAAAACATATTCAATTCTCAAACAAGAGTAGGATAGTGGATAAAATAAAATAAATAAAGAAATAAAACAAATACATTTTTTTTATTTTTGTAAAACTAGTTGTTTCTTTTGTTGCAACACGCTATCGAAATCAACATCGATGATAAATGTTTCAATTAATTTGTGTATGTAGATGACTTATAATGGAAATAATATTTCTACAAACACTCATATTCACTTTTATCACCAACTTGAAAAATGCTTGAATATCATATTTTTTGGCTTGTGGGCTTGATGGAATTTCTACAAAAACAGTCGGAACAGTCATGTTTTGAGGGACCAAAAGGGAATATTTTTAAAAATTATTTCTGCCCTAAGTAGTCCTTGATGTCTACTAATCCAACCCAATTTGAATCACTCAATTTGGATTTGAAACGAAAATGTTAGAACCAAAACATTGACCGGATGTCTAGCGGGCAACTCAGGAACAGAGTTGGGACAGTCAGTTTTTGGAGGCCTAAATGAATGACTTTTTAAAACCTGTTCCTATGGTAGATTCCCCTATGAATATAGTTTACAATTCAATTGAAATCACTCATTTTCGATATCGTATGGGGAAATTATGATCAAAATACTGACTGTCTATCATAAATCAACACTCTTAAAACTCCGTTTTTCTAGTTGTTCCTTACAGTATTTCACCTATCAATTATTCTTGTCTTCAAAACCTGTTTCTATTGGAGATAAATAAATGAATATACTTTCATTTACAATTTTAATCATTCGAATCCGACATCAAATGAAAAATATATGCTTAAAACATTAACTGTTGGTATGAGCTGGGTAATCGAAAATGACTTTGTTATGCAGGTTGTTCTAACTAAAATTGACATATCATATCATTGAATTTCTAAACCCTGTTGCTACTGGAGATAAATCTTTGAATTAAATCTCATTTTTCTTTGGAATCACTCAATTTCGACGAAAAACAAAGAAGTTTTGATTAAAACACTGCTGGTTAGTATGGTCAACCACTGCTCTCCCGCAGGTGACAAATAAATTTTACTTTGTTATTCTCTCAATGGATTTGTTATACAGAGTAACTACTTGTTATCTTTTTGCATAATTCTTGGATTAGGGGAGCCCGATCACCTCTCTCTCTCTCCATGATTTAATGTTTTATTGCAGGTAGACACTCGTTTTTTTGCAGGTCCTAGGAGAAAAAGAAGGTCCATTTATGGACAAATGATTCTTGATTTCATCCAAGTCATTACCCAACAGATTCATAATAGAAGAAATGAAGAATTGATTTCCATTTGAAGATTCATGTCTTGTCACTGCTGCCAAAACATTTTTCAAATAGATCATTTTTTTTACATAATATCATAGTTGTTGTAACTTAATTTACATATTGTTTTTAAATAAAATGTTGTATCTTTTCTGATTTCTCTTATATTTTGTGTTTCAGGTATTGCTTCATTCAAACTGTAACCCATCTTCAACATCAATGCAGTGAACAACTAATTCATTCTTTGCGTGCTTGTGTTTTATGATTGTGCATTTTGTTGTTCCTTTTCTGAAGGGACAACATTTGTGTGCATTTTTGTCGTTCTTGTTGTTCCTTTTTCAAAGGGACAGCATTTTCGTTTTGCTATTCCTTTTCCAAAGGAATAGCACCTTTTGGGTCAGCTGTTCATTTTGTTGTTCCTTTTTCACGGTTCATTTTGTTGTTCCTTTTCGAAATGGAACAACACTTCTGCACTTTCACGTTTTGCTGTTTCTTTTCGAAATTGAACAACACTTCTGCGCTTTCACGTTTTGTTGTTTCTTTTCGAATGGAACAACACTTCTGCACTTTCACGTTTTGTTGTTCCTTTTCGAAATGGAACAGCACTTCTGCACTTTCACGTTTTTCTGTTCCTTTTCGAAATGGAACAACACTTTTTCACTTTCACGTTTTGTTGTCATTTTCGAAATGGAACAGCACTTCTGCACTTTCACGTTTTGTTGTTCCTTTTCCAATGGAACAACACTTCTGCACTTTCATGTTTTGTTGTTCTTTTCTGAATGGAACAACACTTCTGCATTTTCACGTTTTTCTGTTCCTTTTCGAATGGAACAACACTTTTGCTATGCATGGTGGATGTTTTCTACTTTTTTTTCATTCAAGGCATACAATTTCAGTGCAGAAATTGATTTCCATAATATTTTTAAAAACTATGAACTCAATTCTTGTGATCTCTGGAAAACACAGACATATTATTAAAATACACATACTCAGATAATTTCAAGATAAATTGGTTCATAAAATTTCGGAAATCATATACTCTCACCTACAACCATTTTGTTTATATCTCATGATCCGTACATCAAAACGATATGATTTTTGGATCATAGAGGCATTCATATATTATAAATTTACTTGCCACATTTCAACAAAAGTTGGTTTGTAGTTTTTGGGAAAATGGTTAATGAAGGTTGCTGTCATTTATATCATATTTTGCTGCAATTTCATTGTTATGCCTTCATCAAGATTGCTAGAATTGAATATTCATTAAGAGAGGAAGAATTCATTTGTTCTATGAGCTGAGATGAACAAATTTTTTTTGCTCGGTTAACACATAGGTTTTGTCTTTGGATTGTATGAGGACATGCAACATATTCAGTTTTTGTTGCATGAGGACATGCAATATATTCGGTGTGGGGGTGTGTTGGGCCATGAATACGACCACTTTTTTAACACTTATTTCATCCATTTTTACTTTTCTTTATCATGTTATTAATCACGGTTTATCAGATAATTCTATTTTATAATGATTTATGCTCTTATGAATGAATATTATTTATTCTCCTTTATTTCTAATAAATTGATGATTATGAATGATCTTATCAATGATAGTTTCAATAAATTAGTTGTAACATTATTTACCATTTTTAACCTCCAAGATAATTTCTAGATTGAAGATTTGACCATTAAATGTGCTAACTCAGAAATTCACTAGAATAAGAAGTGACAGTTTTGCGGTTGCAATGCTAAGCAAATGAAGAAGAATATGGAAAATCCGGAACATGGGTTTTGTCCAGAATGGACACAATTAACTTTATTGAAGAACATTTTTCCCAAATTCAACTTGTACTGAGAGAAACACAGGGTTCTTTGAGCATGATTTTCTTAGATTTGTTGTTGCGGCCGTCCTCCAAATCTCAGCTACAAAGCCAAATTCGTCTTGCTCTTGTTGAGAGATGGATGGAAATATATCTTCTTGTTGATCAATTGGTTGGAAACAATCCAATTTTGTAATAGAATGATGTTGTAGTTATATCTATTTTAACTTCTCTCTGATCTTTATCTATTTAAATGAAAACAGAGATCAGAGATGGGGATGGCTAAGAGAATGGAGAATTGAGGATTTAGAATTAAGAATTCATGATAGGATATGAGGAAGAAAGGATTGTTTCATGTTGTAAGTCTCAAAGCTTCAGATGTTGTAATGATTTCACAATTTGATGATTAATATATGATTTGGGAGTTGCTGCTCATTCTTCTCATCTGAAATAGCCCAACAGCATCCGCTGACGGCTAAGGGCCCAGCCTTTGGTGGAGTATGCTGTTGCTGCTGTATATTATCTTCTTAGTTTATGTGTGGTTTGTTTATCGACGTTATTTGGTAATCTGATGTGTTTTGTAAGTTTATATCACATGCTCTGTTATGTTTAATTTATTAAGGTTTCTAAAGACAGAACTATTGTATTGACTCTGCATCGTATCACTGTTCTTTTAAGTGTTAATATAATAATGATAGTCTTTACAGAACACTGTTGTTGTTTAATTACAGAGCCTTTGTGTTGTGCACTTGTTCATTGACATTACGAAATTCATCTTGGGAGTTATGTTCTTTGCGATTGTTGGATCTATAAACAATGTTGTTCTATTTTGAAATGCAGTCGTACTCTTTCTAACTAAGATTGATAACTAAATCAGATTACTATTAAGGTATGCTGTGTGTATATATGGTTTTCAAGCGCTGTTCTATAATTCATCATTAATCAGTGATGTTCCATTTTGGTGTGTTGTTTAATCCACCCTTAAGAGTGAAGGATTGCCGTTTGATTCCTGTAGATTACAATTAGTGCATTTGATCTTATAGACTAAGGTGTTACTGCTTCTTAGACTTAGTTGTTATTCTATTTCTTAACTGTTGTTCCATTTCAGGTTTGCTGTTCCATTTCATATTTGTTGTTCCATTTCTTAGTTGTTGTTCCATTTCTTAGTTGCTATTCCATTTTCTGTTATTTGCGTTATTGATTGCTTTGGTGTGCAGAACGATATGAAACTGTAGTGGGAATTGGCATTTGTTGTCTAGTCCCCAAATTGATGATCTGTTCCTTGATTACTTTTGGTTACATCAGTTTCCAAAGGGATGAGTTATTTTTACTGGACCCTTGACTGATACATTCCTTATTTTTCTGAATGAATGATTTAGGCTTCAAGGTATTTTGTTGTAAGTAAATTTTCTTTCAGACATTCATTTACTTTTGCAATCTAAGCACTATACTGCAAAACATTACTCTTGAGTAAATAACCGCCTTAGACTGAGGACACTCTTGAAATAAAAGGTCGTCCCTGGGTTGACAATTAATGTGAAGGTAATTAGGAGTTAAAAAGACACCTTTTTATCGCTTGACACTTGCCTCCACGACCTGGAGTTGGCCATCTCAGCAGATCTACCAGTAGAAGTGCGGATCCACAGGTTGGCAACTGGAGTCCACGAGGCTAGAGAAGAAATGACCAAGGTTTAGCTGGAGCTGAATCTTCAGATCACTGAGCTGCAGTTAAAGGCGCAACCTTTCACTCCCCTGGAGGTCTAATAACAACACGCTAGTGCTATCACAGCGGGATTGGAAGAAATTGGAGGTAAAATGCAAGACTGTACCACTTTGTTGGAGTAAGCACTTGAGGTCCTCACAGCTCTACAAGATGACCCCAACATCTAATGCTTAGAGACAGAGGTGTGAGAACTCCAACAGCAATACGATAGTTTCAAAGGAACTGTGCAGACATCAATCCTTACTCAGCGACTTGTGAGGATGCAGCAAGCTAAGGCACTGAAGGAGTAGGTGGACACGATGCGACATAAGGAGGCAGTTCTCAAAGCGTGTGTCCAGTCGTGGATCGATAAGGCTTTCACTATCATAGCAAACATTAAAAGAAAGCTTGTGCACATACAGGGGATTCACACATTAATGCAAAGAAGCGCCCCATACATGGAGGTATCAGAGGAAAGGATGCAACAGATTCAGCAAACAATGGCTCAATGCGCTGCCGACATCAGCACAGTTCGAGGGAAGTTGGAGGAACTTCGCACCGATAGACTGACTTGAGGGCGAGTCACGATGTTTGTGTTGGGGGCTTGCTTGGCATGGAATCCCCTCGAGGCATGTTGTGGGGATAAAAGCCCATGTTTTGACTGAATGATGTTGTAAAGCCCCATGAATTGTGGCCGAGGAAGTATGTTAGAGTCATAGGGTTGTCCGCCCTAGTTTTGGATGTAGTGTCGACCTACCCATGGTCCGCTAACCATGGGATTGTATAAATAGAGTGGGGCTCTAAGTGTAAGAGAAGTAAGCAAGAGAGAAGCGAAAAGAAAGAGTCTAAGTATCTAAGTGTGTCTTGGTTCGTAGAGTAGGAGAAGGCTCTGTAGCTAAGTGCGCAGAGGCCTAGTAGTCCGCAGATAAGTGCGTGGACCCCTGCAGCTGAGTGCATAGGGCAGAGTCAAGTCTATAACCGAAGAAGAGATTAATAAAGAAAGGTTTTCTTACCAATTCGTGTATCTGTTCTTGGATTAATGCATGGTTGATGTAAATTGCAAGTATATTGTGTGTTTACTGCGCGCACATGTATGAATGATTTATATTGCTAAGTGTAACTTAACGCATACAAATAAGCTAAGTTAATCAACTAACAATAGAATACTAGTAAGGACTTGGGTAACAACAGCTCTCGATTCCCGAGTAGGACTACGCGAAGGGAGCATCTCAGACTGCAAGGTATAGATAAGTGTGCGTACCGACATGTGCGTAGGGTCTAACCGCGGACCACTTGGACTCATCAGACATCTCCAGGGTGCGGAAAGCTAGTTCTATCACCCTTCCATACTACTTCGGGTAAGACCTTAGTCTGTGCTCTATGGACTGTTACCGAAAGGGCTAGTAGTACCGGGATTTGTTTCGCTAAATCACCTCCGAACCTGAGTCAAGCCCCAATAAGTCAACATGAATGCTGAAGGATATCCCCCACTACCTAAGGTTCCACATTCTAATAAAAAAGTCCTAGTGAAATTTGGCACTACTAAACCAAGTGTAGTACACATGACTTGCTTTAAAGTAGAAAAAACTTTTTCAACAACATTGTTCCATTAAAAGGCATTCATTTACATAAGGGGAATTAGTAGGGCTATAATTCACCATAAATTCTTCACAAGCTTTCTAGATTAGCATATAAGTCCTAAAATACCACATAATATTTTTAAAGTTTTGGGGCTTCGACAATCTTCCATACCATCAATTTTCTTAGGATTCATTAACACCCTTCTTTTACTAATTATACGACCCAAGTATTCCACTTTAGAATTTCCAAAAATACATTTGGAACATTTGAGGAACAAATGGTTATCCCATAGTAGTTATAGGGATTTATTAACATGCTCCATATGTGTATTTTAGGGTTTGTTACATATCAATATATCATCAATGAATACAAGCACAAAATTACATAGGAATGGTTGAAAAAGCTTGGTCATGATGCTATAAAAGGTGGATGGGGCATTGTAAAGACTAAAAGGCATCACTAAAAACTCATAATGTCCTCCATGTGTGTGGAAATTATTCTTAGGATTGTCCATCTATTTCATTTGTATTTGGTAGTACCTCAAGCAAATATCTAATAAGAACTTGGCACCATGAAGCTTATCCAAGAGATCATCAATAAGTAGGATGGGAAGTTTCTCTTTGATGGCCAACTTATTGAGAGAATGAATATCAAAATACATGCATTAATTTCCTTATTTCTTCATTGCCATGATGACCAATGACGAGTAAGGGGTAGTGTTAGGCTAGATTATGTTGACCTCCAACAATTCATCAATAATCTTCTAAATTTTATTTTGTTATTTAAAATAATGCTTATATGATTAGGTACTCAGTATTTAGCTCAATAATAAAATTTCTCAGAAACACTTGAAACCTAAACAACCACATCCATCTCTATGATACAATACCAACGCAACTTGTTTCACTCAAAACCGTGTTTGTATGAGGAAGATATTGTATTTTGTCCGCTTTGCCAAATAGAGGAATTTTTGCCAAAAAAAAGGTACAGTCACTGCACATTCAACAGTCCGTACTGTTGATGTGCAGGTGACTAGGCAGGTTAACAAATTGGTCAATGTCCAATCAGGTTTCTCCAAGTATCATGTTTTTATTGGTCTGCAGGTTGGTGATGTGGCATGTTTTTACTGGTCAGAGGTGGACTAATGAGGAGGCGACAAGTGGCAAGCGTGGAGGTCGCCACATGTCCCTCCCCAAAGGACCAGTATCAATGGCATGTAGTGGAAAAATAATGGGCAGGTCGATAGAGTCGAACACATGACCTTGCCCGTATAAACCTCACACCTTACCTTTCTACTGCCATGTTAGTTCTTAATATACAATGGTCACATGTTATATATAAAGTGTTATTTCTTGGCGGTTGGGGGAAGGAGGGAGCCAACCCTCAGGCCAGCCCCCTCCCATGTGAACACCACCAAGCAATTCAGAAATTAATGGTTAACAGTTATCCAATAAAACCACGCCAACTAAATGGTAGCTGCAACCATTTACTACCACCATATGTGAACACATTCAGAACTAGTGGCCATAAACTATAATTGTTTGCATTTACCGTCGGGCAATCCATGTGACTACCATAGCATTTAAGGCTAACAGTCAATGTAACTATGCAATTAGGGATAAACACTGAATTAATTGCAAAAAAACCTTAATTATTCCGCACTTATCCCTTAATTAATTCACAGTCAACAGCATATTAAGTTGGCTTACTTTTGGTAGTCCGATAAATTTGAAGATTCCACCAGTTTTAGCAGAGTTAACTGGAGTTCCTTCACTTTTAGAGGAGTTTTACTAGGAGAAATTATTTTTGTCTTAACTTTGGCAAAATTTGACCAAATTGAGATGAGGAAAAGGTGTTCCTAGATGAATTTGATGTTCTGAGCACATTGAAGAGGGTTTCAGGAGTAGTAGAGCATTGTAAACAACACTTTTGACATTTTGAGATAATACAAAGGCCCAAGCCATGGAAGTTGGACCAAGGAGATGTAACCCAAGAGGGGTGAACTCCTTCATGAAAACATTGTGTTAAGTGTTCAATTTGATGGTTTGTTGTACATTTGATTGATGTTGTTCAACGCTTTACTTTTATGCTATTTTTCTCATGAATTCAACATAAAACTTGACATAAATTTATCTGTTTTCATTCACAAACACCGGAAGGAAACCTATGCACATGAAGCAATTAATAAGCAAGTGTTTTTAATTCTGAAGTTGAAATTAGCACAACAAAACTAAGATTCAACAACATATCAATTTGGTATTACAGTAAAGGTTATTTGCTTAATTTCTTGAGTTTTGTGCAAGTAGGGTTTTAATGGTTGCAAATTTGTGATGCTTACAAGGTTAAAGTTGCAGAGAGGAGAAGTGAAACTAATGGTTGCAAGTCCTGAGGTAATGCCTAGAAGAAGGAGATCCACAAGGCCATAATCTCCACCCAAAGTTCCAATCTCAGTTGCACTTGAAACACCTCAAGTTTTACCTTCAATTGAGATTGAGTAGGTACAAGTAGTACCAAAAGTTGAGCTCAAATCCAAAGCCATCGTGTTTGGATCAAGAGAGACTGAAGGTCTTTCAGAAGCGGAAGTGTTAAAGTTGCAGAGAGGAGAATGCTTACAAGGTTAAAGTTGCAGAGAGGAGAAGTGAAACTAATGGTTGCAAGTCCTGAGGTAATGCCTAGAAGAAGGAGATCCACAAGGCCATAATCTCCACCCAAAGTTCCAATCTCAGTTGCACTTGAAACACCTCAAGTTTTACCTTCAATTGAGATTGAGTAGGTATAAGTAATACCAAAAGTTGAGCTCAAATCCAAAGCCATCATGTTTAGATCAAGAGAGACTGAAGGTCTTTCAGAAGCGGAAGTGTTGGGCGCGGGATCCCACAAGGGAAGTTTTGGGGCTAAAAGCCCATATTTTGGTCATAATTTTTTAATCCAAGTGTAAAGACTCCACATTTTGTGGTCGCAGAGCATGTAGATGTTAAAGAGTCATAGGGTTGTCCGCCCTTACTTTGGAAATATAATGTTGGTTGTAAAAGATCTACCCATGATCCATGGACCATGGGATTGTATAAATAGAGCTAAGCTCTAAGTAATTAGAGGAATAAATCAATGAAAAAATATCGAACACGTATGAGAGATAGCTCTAAATTAGAAGTCTAAGTCTTGGGTCGTAGCGTAGGTAGAGGCTCTGCAGCTAAGTGCTCAGAGGCCTAGAAGTTTACAGCTGAGTGTGCGGACCCCTGAAGCTGAGTGCGCAAGGCGGGTCGAGTCTTTAATGGTTTGGAATTATCAATAAAGAGAAGTATTCAACAATTTTTGCATCTTTATTTCATGTTTATGCATCTGGCTATACTGGGTATGAATTTCACTTATAATGCTTATATGATGCACGAATATATGTAATCGTGATGGTTAAGTGAACGCAAGTAAGAACATTTGTTTACGTGAAGCTAACTAAGATCTGTTAATAAGACAAGTAAGATACTTAGTGTAATTTGGAAAATATCGTAGCTTGTTACCCTAGCAACGCAAAAGTATATTAGCCCAAGGTTAAGGTTGCGTGGAAGTCAATTGTACCCTTTTGTGAAGGTATTGAAGGGTGGAACAGAGGGCTATGAAAACTGCGCAAAGGCAGGAATAACCAGAATAAACTGACATCACATCTTTCTCAAGGGTGCAGAAACTTGGTTCCAACATCCCCCCATACTGCTTCGGGTGAGACTTCTGTCCACGCTGCATGGGCTGATGCTGAAAGGGCCAATAGTGTAGGGATTTGTTTAGCTAATTAACGTTGAACCTGGGTTAGGCCCGCACAAGCCAACAAATGGTTTCGTTACTGAGACCAGAATCTACATAAGACATGTGTGATGTCGTATCACTGGAATCAAACTAAGATAAATCCAAGGTTGGTTGGATAGAAGGATTCACGAGTTCGCGGCACAAGAAAACAAAAACCTACGACTGTCAAAGGAATAGTGGTTGGAACGATACCTGTATACGGCGATCCATGAAATTTTTTTCGCCTCCTTTCCTACTGAGCTATACGAGTGGATCGTGAAGCTAGCAGATAGCCAAGGAACGTGGAAACTTGATGGTCCTATTGTGTGGACCCCGGAGCTAGTGCGAAGGTTGGAAGCATTAGAGGATAAGATTGTGTATGTTGTCAACCATTGGCTCGATCGCATCATAGGAGGGTTTGTTACTAAATTCGTGGTCAACACCTCAGTCATCTATAGTGAGGCAGAGCGATGCTTTTTCAAAAGACTGCGAGGTAAGTACGTTAAATCTATGAATACTTGGATTAAAATGTTGTTATGTGAAAAATGGGTTATGCAGCTACCTTGATGTTTGGGACTATGCGACGTGGAAAAAGTTACAAAAACGATGGAAATAAGGGTCCAGAGTATAGCCCCTTCATTTCACCTCCGCGAGGGGATGAAGAAGGGATAGCGAAGGTCTCACCGCGAAGTGTTATTCAGTTGATAAGACAAGGATCCCCACGAATACCACCTCCATCTTCACCACCATCACCTCCAACTTCACTCGTACCACCTCCACATTCACCACAATTCAGTATGGCGAATACAGTGAAGTTGCCTTTGTTTAAGGCTTAGGAAATGAGGACCTGGACCAATTCTGGTTCATTGTAAGGGTTGTATGGGAAGCTCAAGGTGTTACAGATGATCATATAAACAAGGCTACGCTGGTTAGTTCTCTGCAAGATTGCGCGCTAACCTGGTACATTAAGTACTCTAAATATAACATGAATGCTAGAGTAGCGGACATCCAAGCAGCACTAAATAGGGAATTTAGCAGGCCTAAGTCTGAGTCATAGTCGATTGTGGGATTCAAAGAGATCGCGATGAGACTAGGCGAGACACCATGGGAATTGGATCAAAGATTGAAGTGTCAAATCCATGAAGCCAATATGAATTTGATAGATGGACAACATCGCGAGTGGTTTGTGGCTGTGCTACTACCCAACTTGAGGAGAGCGTTGTTGCAGCAGAAGATAACAACTCAGGCAGAAGCCTTGGAGATTTCCAGGAGACTACACGAGACTCCGATGCAAGATCCTAATCTAGGATTTCAGTAGATCCACATGAAGCTACAGAATCTGTGCCTTGAGATGCAAAGTCTAAAGCAGGACAGGACGATTCAACCAAAGGTACGTAAGGAGCTATGGTGCTTGAAATGCAAAAGTCGGGGTCATGACAAAGACCACTGCCCGGTCTTTACAAATTACCTTGCAGGAGGAGGACTGATGGCTTTAAGGCCGGAAGCTCAAGTAGGACCTAATGCAATGCCTGCTTTATGGTGCACTATCTGTCAAGTAGTCGAAAACATGCCACAGATAACTGCCACTTGTTACAAAAGTATGTGCAAACATCGCAATAGTTATTATGTAACTTTTACAGATTGATAGGACATGATGAGCGTACTTGCAGGAGCTATGAATTGATGAAGGATAAAAGTCCTGACTATAGGGTTCATGCCAAAACGCAGCCCCTTGACTAGAATGCATGGATGGCATAAACAGGATTTCAGGAGCACAGACGAGGCCAAGGCGGAGGAGGACCTGGTAGAGGTCACAAACAATTGATTTGATACAATTGTGGAGGGCCAGGACATTATGCCTACAATTTCACTAATCCAAAGTGCCCATTGTGCAAGAATTGCATGTTGTTTGATCATGAAACAATATATTGTCCTATGCTGATAGCTAGGATATGTGATAAAGGGGCGTTATCGCCTCCCTCAACTCAGAACCTGCAAATGATGAGGTCTAAGCCACACGAGGAAGATCTAAATGTAAATATAGTGCTTCGGAGTGGAACCGCGACAGGAGATGACAAAAAGAAACAACGAGAAGACACTACATGGGCTTGCAAAGCCCTGGAAAAAGAGGCTAAGTTCGATTTGGACTATGCTTGTGAACCATTCATGGAAGCTAAGAAGAGCTTTGTTGAGGCCTCCACTTTAGGAAGCAAGGATAAACTGAGCCAGACATGGACCCCTCTATGCTCACAACTTTCCTAGAAACCTATGTGAAGTTACTGCGCAACAATAAACCTGTGAAATCATTACAAGAACTCATCAATAAATGTGTCGAGACCACGTTAGGTGAACTACGCGTAGTCCGAAAGATCGGTAAGCATAAGACAAGGACGGGGAGTGAAATGAGACTTACTACGTAGATCAGAGAATACAAAATCAATCAAGTCATTCTGGATTTGGGATCAGATGCGAATGTTCTACCGAAAGAAACGTAGGATCGAATGGGGAGACCTACGTTGTAATGGTCCCCGATTCAGCTGATGATGGTGAATCAGCAGAAAATCATACCCATGGGGCGACTGCAGGGAGTGGTCGTGGATATTGAGGGAGCGAGCACACTAGCAGACTTTGAAGTAATAGAGATTATGGATGACATAAATCCCTATCCTGTGCTCCTCAGAATTGACTGGGCTACTGATATGAACGGGGTAATCAATCTGAAGAAGAGAAAGATGACCTTTGAGAAGAAATCATTGCACGTAATAATACTCATGGATCCTGCTGAAGCATCGTGCTATACGGAACCAGTCCGCGATTATGAGAGTGATGACGATTTGGAGTACATCTATAAGACAACAGTGCAAGACCAAGACTAGGTGAATCCCACCGCCGATAGACAGATTACATGGGATCGTGAGAGTTCCTGCACTTCAGACTCCAATGAATAAATAGAATGCTAGTAGAATCAGTTACACGAAGTAACTACGCTGAATTGCAACATGATGACCCGGTCGCTACACTGTGTATCATTAGAGGTAAGAACTGTGTCTACTTATGATGGTCTAAATGAGGTAGATACCTTCTTGGATGCATTTGAAAGGGAGGTGCCAGAAAACCAACACTTCCAGGCCCTGGACTAGGCACTGCGCACTATGCTCACAAGATGGTGGGGTACGCACAAGGGAAGTTTTGATGATTGGCACGAATGTAGGAGGATGATGCAAGAGTGATTTGGGAAACCTAATATGCGATTGAAAAACAAGTGTGATGGGTAGAATGATTTGTGCACACATTTGGCCAAATGGACACAGGCCTATGGAGAAAAACCACAACCTGAATGGGTGCACCTATTCTGTCATACCCTGGATGTTATCCTAATGAATTGGTATATAGAAATAGAGCTCTGTCATGGGACAGGTGAATGGGATATCCTTCACGAAGGATTCATGATGACATTTAGTTTTGAGGACAGGTTATGAAGCGCTACAAGAGGTGAAAGCAACCATATTTAGGATATCGTAAGATACTTTAGAATTGACACAGCTTGAATGGGCTACTCAGCTGAATTGCACACTGGAATGTTATAATGTAACTGCTGAAAAGGAGGACGAGGATCCGCAGAGGATTAAAATTCTGAAAACATAGGGCCACCACGAGGTCCAAGGACTGTAGATTGAGAACCCTGATATAACTGCGTCGGTGAGAACTAAACAGGTGAACATTGATATGGAGGCAGAAACCAAATTCGCAAAGATTGGAGACTACTGGGACGACGTGACAGTGGATAAGGTCACTGAATTACTCCGTGAATATCAGGACTTATTCCCTACCAAGTTTACAGATTTGAAAGGAATAATCAGAGCTCTAGGAGTGATGAAGATCACGTTAAAACCCGACGTGAAGCTAGTTAAGTAGAGGCCTTACCACTTAAATCCAAAATACAAGGAAAAGGTCCGCTTAGAGCTAGACAAAATGTTAGCAGCAGGCATCATTGAGCCAGTGGAGCACTTTTATTGGGTAAGCCCAATGGTGGTGGAAGAGAAGAAGCAGAAGGATGAGATAAGGATATGCATGGACCTCAGAAAATTGAATGATGTTTGTGTGCATGATCCTTTCCCAACTCCATTCATAGATGAACTGTTCGACAATGTAGGTGGCCAGGAAGCATACTCCTTCACTGATGGGTTCTCTGGGTACCACCAAATCAAAATAGCGCCATAGCATAGGAGCAAGACAACCTTCGCGACTGAGAGGGGCTGTTTTCAATACACTGTAATGTCGTTTGGGTTGAAGAATGCGCCTTCTATCTTTTCGCACGTGGTTGTTGCGACATTCAAGGAATTTATTCATAAGTTCCTGGAGGTATATTTTGATGACTGGACTGTATTTGAGCTGGTTAAGCACCATGTAGCGAGCTTGCGCTTGATGCTATATACCTCTCGAAGATCCCAGAATGCACTCAACCTCAAGAAGTGCTTGTTTTGCATTCCTTTTGGCAACCTATTGGGGCATGTGTTTTGCAAACAAGGGTTGATGGTAGGCCCCGTGAAGATCGCAGTGATTCTAAACTTGGAAGCACCGAGGAGTGTGAAACAGTTGCACTCTACTCTGGGACATATGGGATATTACAGGAAGTTTATCAAAGGCTATGCCTAGATCACCGCGCTGATGGAAAAATTGTTGAAGAAGGATGTCTCGCTCTGTTGGAACGATGATTGTAAGAAAAGCCTGGATATATTGAATTAAAAGATGGTTACCACACTGATTCTAGTCTTTCCAAACTAGAAGAAAGAGTTTCATGTACATATTGAAACGCCATGTATAGCCTTGGGGCCAGTACTAACACAGGATGGCGGAGAAGGATTGGACCACCCTATCGCGTTCGCAAGCTGCAGATTATTTAAAGCAGAGAAGAACTATTCCACCACTGAGCGCGAGAGGCTAGATATGGTGTATGCGCTCCAGAAGTATCGACACTACTTGCTAGGAGGTCACTTTAAGATGTATATGGATCACTCCATGCTAAAGTACTTGGTCAATAAGCCTATGTTGGGGGGGAATTTGCAGATGGCTCTTATTGTTCCAAGAATACAATTTTGAAGTTGTTGTGAATCCTGGACAATAGAACACAGGACCAAATCACCTATCGCACATCAAGACAGGGGAGGAACCCACTAATTTGGAGGAAGGATTACCTAACACGTAGCTCTTTGTTGTGCATGTCACGGATGGACATTTTGTGGATATAATACACTTCCTAACAATAGGAACTACACCAAAAGGATACTTTGTCCAGCAAAAGAAGGAATTAGTGTTGCACGCAATAGATTTCTCTATCATTGTTGGGCATCTATACAAGATGGGGACAGATGAGATATTGTGAAGGTATGTACTTGGGTTTGAATGAAGCAGCATCCTCATGAACACTCATGGGGGCGTCGCGGGAGGAAATTATGCAGGAAGAGCAACCGCATTGAAAATTCTATGCGTAGGGTTATGGTGGCCGACCCTTCATCAAGATTCAAAATCATATTTGTTGGGCATGGAATCCCCACACAACATGTTTTAGAGCTCAAAGCCTAAGTTTTGAGTAATATTATTGTAAAGCCTTGCGAATTGCGAGTGCAAAATGTAAGTTAGAGTCATAGGGTTGTCCACCCTAAGTTTGAATGTAATGTCGGCCTACCCGTGGTCCGTGGACCATGGGATTGTATGAATAAAGTGAGGCTTTAAGTTGTAAAGGAGAGACGATGATAGAATCTAATGGATGGAATAAGATAGTGAAGCATAGAAGAAGAGTCTAAGCGTGTCTTCGGTCGTAGTAGTAGGAAGAGGCTCTGCAGCTCAGTGCGCAGAGGCCTAGTAGAGTCCACAGCTCAGTGCGTAGACCCCTACAGCTGAGTGCGCAGACCACTGCAGCTGAGTGCACAAGGAGGAATAGAGTCTGTAACCAGAGGAAGAAGAATAATAAAGAGAAGTTTTATCTAAATTTCGTGTATTTGTTCTTAAGTTATTACATGTTTGATATCATTGGCAATTATACTGTTTATCTACTCCGTGCACTTATATGAATTCTGAATATTGTTGAGTATAAGTGAGTTAAGTTCATCAACTAATATCGGGCTACTAGTAAGGACTTGGGTAATAACACTGTTCGGCCCCCAAGAAGGGTTGTGCAAAAGTAGCATCTCAGGCCGTGAGGTACGAGTAAGTGTGCATAGCAACGTGCGCACAAGGTCAAACCGCGAACCACTTGAAACCATCAGACATCTCCAGGGTGTGGAAACCTAGTTCTAGCACCCTCCCATACTACTTTGAGTGAGACCTCAACCTACACTCTGTGGGTTGTTGCCAAAAGGGCTAGTAGTAACGGGGTTTGTCTGGCTAAATCACCTCTGAACCTGGGTTAGGCCCCAACAAGCCAACAAATGGTTCTGTTGTTGGGATCGGGATCTGCATAAGGGATGTCTGATGTTGTGTCACTGGAATCCAACAAAGAAAGAAATTGAAGGGTGGTTGGACAGAAACATTCACAAGTTCGCAGCAGGGAAAAAAGGAATCCGCAAGTATCAAAGGAACAGTGGTTGAGCACTACTTATATACAGAAATCCACAAAATTTTCTTTGCATCCTTCCCCTATGAGTTATACGAGTGGATTGTGAAGCTAGCAGACAGTCAAGGAAGGTGTAGGCTCGATAAACCGATTGTGTGGACTCTGGAATTGGTGCGTAGACTAGAAGCGTCAGAAGATAAGATCCCGCATGCTGTGGACCATTGGCTCGATTGAATTATAGGAGGATTTATCACCGAGTTCACGGTAGATACGACTGTTAGCTACAGCGAGGCGGAATGACATTTCTGTAGGTTTTAACCCCATACAGAAATTACCTACATACGAATTCTAAATCACAGGAATAAAAATGTGAGAGCATAACACATAAAACACACATACACAGAGATTTCCCACTGGATCCCAAAACCGGGACTACCAACTTGATTTTTATTATGTTCCTTTCAATGTTACAATACATATTTATACATGTCGAAGCATCCAATACCATGGACCGAAAAACCATCACGTCCAATACCATGGACCGAAAACCATTGCATCCAATACCATGGACCGAAAACCATCGCGTCCAAAAAACATGTGCGAAAATCATGCACAAAACCATAGGTGGGTCC
>APFE030307389.1:0-10944 GCA_000404065.3 Pinus taeda
AGTTAAATATAAAATGTTTTTGTGTAGTTTGAGTGAGCCTAATAATTGAGCAATATAATTTTTTTAATTTAAATATTAAATTTCAACAAAAATAATGTACAAATTCATAATATTATATAATGGTTTAGTCTAATTTATAGACCAAATATCAATTTTCACTGAAATTTCACAATACATATTCAAGAAAGATTGCGATTTTTTGTTATTTAAAATACTATACTAAATGTATAAACAAATTCAACACCCTAAAAAAACCCTATAGCACTATAATTCTCCAAATTAAACAACTTAAATTCAAGTTTTTAAAAATCAAATTAACATTACAACCACAAATATATACAAAAAATACATTTAATTAATATTTTTGATAAAATTATATATTTTTACATCGTTTTACAATTTCTTTTTTTTGCTAATGCAAGAGTCGGACCTTCTATTCATTAATTACAAAATAAAGTACAGAGAGTAGTACAAAATTCTTAGACTCTGAGAAAGAAGGGAAACTAAAAAACAGCTTAACACTATCCCTATCTTAACAAATAACGAACCTCCAAAGAAGAAAAGAAGAAAAAGTAGTTGGACTGAGAATAACCCCTAAAAAAGCACCAGAAACAGCCAAAAACCCGCCCGAAAGCGTAGAAATAGGTTCTCAAGCCTGGGAAGAGAACCTCTTGTCTCCTGTGAACACCGTCCCCGAATGGCGGGCCCATCCTCTTGAAAAAACGACCATGCGACTTGTGTAAACGATCCGACGGTTATAGACGCAAGCCACAGGAAAAAACCGCTCGCTAAAAGCTGATCAATCAGCACCGTTGAAACACCTTTAAGCGATCTGACGGTGGATCAGGATATCGCACCTACCAACTAACTCGGAAGTTAGCGTGCAATAACGGTGGTAATCCTCCTGACCCCAACGCCATGTGGCGCTTCCTGAGTGGGATCGCTCCCACAAAGCAGAAACCACTTTCCACTTGAGCGAGCCGCGATCAATGGAAAACCACCCAGGTTGCAGAAAGAAAGACCGGGAAAAAGAAACATTGGTTTCACGGTCAACAGGAGTCATCTGCTCCCCGACTTTCACAACGAAGACCCTTCAAGACCCGAAGCACAAAGATTACAACTCCTTCCTATCGGCTTCCCTTGAAGCACCTTTATCCTTGTCAAAACAATTGTAAATATTCATGCATTCCTTGAACTGGGAAACCTCGGTTATCTTATCCAAGCCAGAATCCGAAAACCCCATTGTGAGCATGCCTTTGAGCCGAACCTTGCTGGTTGACCATACCCGTCTCCATTGCTCTCTTAAGGAACGTTGTATTGTCTTCAATAGCTTGGTTTTGACAGTCCGTTTTTAGTCTGTTGTTAGGGGAATCGTACCAATTCATCACTACCCTGTTATCTGTGCAGACAACTCCTTGATTAGCTAGCAAATCCGCTAGCTTGTTGGCATTTCTTCTCACATGTGCAAATCTGACTGTTCTCAGGATTTGTAGATGATTATGAATCCGTTGGAAGACTTGAATAAGCCTCCAATTTGAAGAGACTTTTTCTGGTCTTGTTCCCTAGCTTATTCTTCTGAGAAAGTTGATGATGATTTCGGGGTCCACTTCAATGATTGTGTTTTGCCGATTTTCCTAAACCAAAAACTCAAGACTTTGCTCCATGGTCATTAACTCCGCCACGTTGTTGGTGGTTTTTCCTAAGTTGCCATAAAAGATGAAAAGAATATCAACCTTGTCATCTCTTAACACCCCTCCATGCCTTGCCTTGCCCGAATTACCTTTGGAGGCCCCATCGATGTTGAATTTGAGAAAGCCCTTAGGGGGAGGATGCTAGAAGTCAAGTTCTGGGTCCCCCATAGACCCATTCGTAACAAAGCCTTGAGGAACTAGTCCCTGCAAATCTAGCTTGGAGAGAATCCTCTAGTCTGTGGCCGAAGGGGGGTTTGAGGGAAGATTTCTGACTGTGGTACTAACCGTTTCCTTAAACTGTTTTAGGATTCTATCAAAGGTATTCTGGGAAGAGTTCTTAACATTCTTGAATATCCTATTGTTCCTTTCTTTCCAAACATTCCAGATTATGAAACTTGGAGTAAGAGTCCAAGCATAAATAAGAACTTCATTATCCGAAAAGTTCTTTGTCCATTTGGTGAGAGTGTTGAAAAGGCTTCCCATATCTCTGTCAGGTTGTTGGAAGATAACTACAAAAGAATCCCATAATCTAGAGGTGAAAGAGCAATTGTTGAGAAGATGCTCAATTGTCTCCTCTTGGGCCTCACAGAGATGGCATCTAGAATGCCCTAGGAATCCCCTTTTCCTTATATTATCCTAGGTTAGGATTTTCGTTTGAAGAACCAACCACAAAAAGAGTTTAATTTTCATCCAACCCAGATGCTTCCAAAGGTTTTTCCAGAGTCTATTAGGAGCATGGGGATCGAGATCAAGGAGAATGAGTTTAGCCTATTTAAGATTGAAGTTCCCTTCATTGTTGCTACCCCATCTCAGTTGGTCATGCCCCCTAGAAACCATAATTTTCCTTTGCTCCAAAATTTTCATCAGTCTTTCAGCTTTGGCTAAAAGATGCATGTCCTCTTGGAGGTCTAATTTTCACCAATTTCTCCACTTCCCTGCATTGTTGGTTTGATCCCAAAAATCCTTGACTTGGGTGAGCTCCTTAGCATCAGTCTCTGCTTTGAGGTCCTTCAATTCCTCCTGTAAGAGAATAGGTTCTTATTGCCATCTATCCTCCTAGAATAAGGCCAAGTCTCCCTCTCTAATTTTCGAGAAGTTGTAGTCTTGAATCAATCTTCTGTTATCCCAGGCTTTGTTCCAAATATGAGATCCTCTTATATTCCCATCCATCCATATGCGTACATTAACAGTCCAAGTACTTGCATATTTTTCTTTCCAAGTAATGGCCCATTGTGCTTCTGGTTCCTTTATCCATGTCCACCAAAGTTTAGCCCCTAGAACCTTACAAAGAATCTCAAGATCATCTAATCCAAGACCCCCGTGGTTTTTGGGTTTGTAAATTTTGTCCTAGGCAACTAAGGCCCATTCCTTCTTTTCTTCCCCCTTGCCCCAAAGGAAGTCTTTTTCTATGTTTCTCATTAGATGCAGAATACCTTTGGGAGCGGGGATGGCCGAAAGCATAAAGATTGGGATTGATTGAAGCACAGCCTTTGTGAGGACTAATCTACCAGCCAAATTTAAAGATCTTATAGTCCATTTCTTGGTTTTGTCATGCAGCTTATTGATAATCAGTTCCTAAATACTTTTGTGAAGTGGTTTAGCAGTTAAAGGCACCCCTAGGTATTTCGAGGGGAGAGAGTCTCTTTGGAAACCCGGAATTCTGGAAATGTTCCTCAAAATAGCAATATGAGTATTAAAGAAGAAGATCTTAGATTTGGAATGATTAACTTCCAAGCCAGAGGCCTTGGCAAAGTCCTTAAGGATTTGTTTGTAGGTAAGAGCTTCTTTGACAGTGGGTATTCCTTGCAGCATGGTATCATCACCAAATTGTTGATGGGTTAAGGTTTGACCATTGTCAAAGAGTTGTATACCCCTGACCTTACCAGCCTCATTAGCATCCTTTATGGCTCTGCCTAGACCTTCCATCATTAGAATGAAGAGAAAGGAAGAAAGGGGATCACCCTACCTGAGGTGTCTGGATGGGGTAAAAGTCTCCGAGGGAGAGCCATTGACAAGAATTGAAAAACTAGAAGAAGTGATCAAAGCTAGGATCCATCTTACCGAATTGTGATCAAACCCAAAAGCAATAAGAACCTTCCTGATATAGTTCCAATTTAGTTTATCATAAGCTTTGGCTATATCAAGTTGCATGATCATACCAACTTTTTTCTTACTATTCAGCGAGTGCACCACTTCATGTGCTGGATGATATTATTAAGAATTTGCCTTCCTTCCACATATCTTGATTTCCCCCCCAAAACTAATGCAGGTAAGAGGGGTTTGAGCCTATTTCCAACCACCTTTGATATCTTCGTTGTAAACCACATTGCATAGAGCTATTGGCCTGAATCTATTTGGGGTTTGAGCCTACTCCTATTTAGGGATCAAGGCTATGAAGGGGGAATTCAGAGCTTTCAAAATGGTTCTATGCTTCCTGGAGTCTTCCACTACCTGCAGAATATCCTGTTTGACTATATTCCAGCAAGCTTTAAAGAAATCGACATTGAAACCATCTGGGCTTGGCGTCTTACCATTCTACATTTCTTTGAGAACCCCACTAACCTCGTCTTCTGTCACAGGCCTATAAAGGTTAACATTGTCGTCTCTAGAGACTATGCTAGGAATGTTCTTGGTGATTTTCTGGATATAGTATTCTCTGTCATAACAGGTTTCCTGAGCTATGTTTCTAAAGTGTTGGAGTAGCACTGCCTCTATTTCTTCATGAGAATTGAGATTGTTTCCTCTTTCATCCTTAATCAGAGAAATTCTATTATGTGCTCTATTTTCCATGGTGGATTTGTGAAAAAATCTGGTATTGCATTCACCTTCTTTTAGCCATTGGATTCTAGATTTTTGTTTCCAAAAAATTTCCTCTTGACTGCATAAATTCTCCCATTGCTGTTGACATCTGGTGGCTTGATCATGTCGAGCTTTGTCATGGCCTTCTTTAATAAGGCCTTGGTTAAGTTCCTGCAGTTTACTTTCAATCATCTTTTTCTCTTCAAAGATATTGCCAAATTCAGTCTTGTTACAGTCCTTGAGCCGTAGCTTGATATGTTTTGATTTTTTCTGAAGGATAAAAATTTTGGAACCCTAAATATTTAAATCCTCTGCCCACCACTTGGTTACATTATTGATGAAATCTGGGTAGCAGAGCCATATATTTTCAAATCTAAAAGGTCTGTTCCCGGGTTTACCAATGCCCTGCACCTCCAGCTGTATCGACGAGTGATCAGAACCCCCAAAGGGTAGCACTCTAGCTACCATTTCCTTGTCATTGAGCATAATATATTTTGAGATTATGAATCTGTCTAATTTGGAGGTTACTTGAGACTCTCCTCCTCTTTTATTGTTCCATGTGAAGATGCCATTGTGCATTTCAATGTCCACCAACTTCATTTCATCACTAATGTTTTGAAAAGCCACAGAGTCTTTGCCTAGAACTCTGGTTCCCCCTTTTTTTTCCGTGAGTGACTTAATCATGTTGAAATCACCCCTTAAGATCCAGGGTATTCCTGCATGTCTGTTTCTGAGAGTCTCCAGAGAATTAAGAAGCCTTAGTTTAGCCTCCATTCTCTATGGGCCATAGAAATTTGTAACCAGATAGGTTTCCTTAACTCCTACTAGTTGAAAAACTGCAGATAAATTATCTCTAGATGCCTCCGCATCTATTAAGTCAATCTTTTGTGGATTCCACAGAGTGAGAATACCTCGTGCTGTATTCTCTACCTTGACTTCCAGAAACTTAAATTTATTGAGCCATTTACTATGCATATCTCTTATCTTCTGAATGGAACACTTGGTCTCCTGTATGAAAATCACATCCGAAGATGCTTGTTTCATTCTATAACTCAGTAACCTTTGTTTTCTTCTACTACCTAGACCTCTGATATTCTAAGAAGTGAACTTCATAATTAAGGATTAGTAAAGGAGTAACTGAATAGGTCTTTCATCTTACATGAATCTATCATTAGCTTTCTGCATAACATCAATAGTTCATTCTGCTTTTTTCTACCCCTCTTCTTTCCCGGGATTCTGGGTGCTAGTCCTGCCATATTTTTCATCGTCTTCACTCCTTTGTTGCCTTGTCCTTTTTTGTGTTTGAGTCTGTTCAATCCATTAGTTTGGGTCCTGTTATAGAAATTTTTGGGCACTTCAAACCCAATCACAAATGTTCATTAACTGAGAGCTCTTAAGTCCCTAAAAGTGTTTCTTCACTGCCTAAAGTAACAAGGTCAACTGATTACATCATCTCCCAGAAGTTCTCCACTGAAAACTGCTCATAAATGGTCAAAAATGGACCATACTAAAAGCTCAATGCAGAGGGTGTGATGCATATCACCTTCCTAATGTACAGGGTGTGATGCATACTAATTTTCTCCTCTGTAGGGTGCGATGGTCGGGAATGGACAAATGGTAGGGACAAAACGCGAGGTGGAAGATCATGGAATCTTCCAGAAGCTTCCCCTCTGACACTTGCCACTCCATTTTCGACCAGGGATGAGTAAGAGATCATCATTCTCCAAGTGGAAGCAGGAACTATCAGAGAGAAGGCACTAATCAAGATCCCAAAAGATGACTCACCTCTCTGTAATCATCTATATATGGATCCCTCTTCACAGAGATCCAGAGGCTGGAATTTTGTAACTTATGGAGAAGTTTTGTTGCTATTTTGGTGTACATTCACAGTGTTGGGTGATTTTTCTTTGCTTGAGGTGAAATAAGGGCTTCTTAGCTAGAGGATGATGTTGGGTCAGAGCTGCTCATGGTTGTAATCCTCTTGCTACTTTTTATCTGAATAAAGCTATTCTTGTTTCCTTCCATATTATGGTGTACTTGTTTATATATGCTTGTATATGGTTAAGGTACATCTGATCCTGCATTATTAATGAATTTAGATCCTTGTTTCTGGCATAGTAGTATGTTGTTGTGATTCTACGGGTCCTTTTGAAGTTGAGCAGACAAAGAGCGAGCGGTAAAACTCTATCAAGAAGGAGAGGGAATCGAGCACAAGACTCAGGTTGGCCCTCTTGGTTCTCCTATCATATATTTTCATAAAAGGAATCAATAGTAGACTTTGATTGTTTGTTTCTAAGATAGCTACCCGTCTTAGTGGGAATAGCAACATCTGTGTGGACGCTATTCCCGTATAACACCCATGAACATATTAAAATTTCATTTCTTGCAATAGTTTCATTCCTTGTAAGTATGCTTTGATTTCCTTTTATGAAACATTTTTCCTTCTTGAAAAACCTAAACTGAGTTCACAAAATGGTCTCTATATACCTTAGTTTGATCTATTTCCTTATATAATCTTAAGTAGAACTTAGCTTGCAGTGCATACAAGACAACCACCTCTTATGTTTGTACAAATCTTGGATTCATAAATTAAAGTTGATAGCCTCGAGAGTTGGTAAATCCTTGTTGCAATATTATATCTCATTACTTATCCTTTAGAGGAGTGAGAGTGGTTGCTTGGATCCAAATCAACTTATCAACTACTTGTAACTTGGAAGATCCCAAAAGATATGAAGTTGGTGAAGGTGCGAGTTGTCCATACACCACCTTGTAGGATATCATATTTGTTGCTTCATGATAATTATCATTATACCACCATTACACTGAAGGTAACCATTGTAACCATTGAATTTTCCAATATAAAGTAAAGCACCACAAGTAGATATCCAAACATTCATTTAATTCTTTAGTTTTACCATCTATTTGGGAGTGATAGGTTGTACTCATTTGTATTTGCATGCCGTGTAGTTTGAAAATCTCTTGCGAGTAATTACTATTGAAGGTTAGATCTTGATCAGACAAAATAGAGGTAAGGATGCCATGTAGTTTGAAAATTTGATACATAAAGACTTGAACCACCAAACCTGGAGTGAACAGCTATAGTAGGGCACAAAAATAGGTGTATTTGGAGAATAGATCAACTACCACCATGATGAATCACTTGTTTCTTGATTTAGCGAAACTTGTTGTAAAATTCATGGATATATTTGTCCATTTAGAATAAAATAGTGGTAGGTTTTGTAAGGTTCATCATGTCTTCATTGTTTCCCCATTGTTTCACTGGTAGATGTCACCTGCAACTACAAACGTAATAATTCCTTGTTTCATCCCTTCCCTAAAGAAAGAGTGGTGTGCATGAGCATAATTATTTTGAAAGCCTGAGTGTCCTATAATGGGTGAGGAGTGTAGCTCTATTAGGTTGCATGGTTTGAGATTGGAGTTAGGGGAGAGAACCACACGATCCTTATATTAAATAATATCTTCCTACCAAGTGTAACATTCTTGAGAGTTAGGATCCCCTTATAACCTTTGGATTCGTCCTATATGTCCTCAATCCAATATGGTACGGGAAAAGATAGAGATAATAGGGTGCCATCCTCCTCAAATTTCCAAGATAAGGCATATACCACAACATTGTTTCAAGCCTTCTTATCAATGATCTCATAGTCAAAGGCCAACATTTTGGTCAAACATTTATTTTGTTGCACAGAGGATAAGTGTTACTCCAAGAAATAATTCAAACTATGGTGGTCAATTTGGATCTAGAAACATCATCTAAGTGAGCATGATCTCCAGCGTCTATTGCATGTAAGATAGCCATCATTTATTCCTCATATGTGGATTGAAAGAAATTATTTCCACTTAATTGTTGGCTTGTGAAGGAAATTGGTTGAAATTATTGTGTTAAGCCTGCTCCAATTCATGTGCCTGAAGCATCACATTCAATCACAAAGGTTTTTGGTAAAATATGCGAGGGACAAAATTGGGATGGAACACATGGCCTATTTAAGACCCAAGAAGGCCTATTGAGTTGTGTTTATCTAGAAGAATGCATTTTATTGAGAAGGTTTGTTAGGGGTCTAGCAATGCATTCATAATTTTCGAAAAAATTGCTATAGTATCCATAGAGACCCAAAACTTCCTGCATACTTTGCAAGGCCCAACGATGTGGACAATATTGCATTACCTTAATAAATTTTAGATCCACCCATACTCCCTCATGGCCCACAATGTGTCACATGTACTCCACCTCTTCCATTCCAAAAGAATATTTGAAAATTTGACAAATAATTTATTATCATGTAAAAGTTGCAATATATGCTATAACGTGTTGAAGATGTATTTCCTATGTTTTACTTTAGATGAGTATGTCATGAAAAAACATTACGACAAAATTTATAAGGTATTTCTTGAGAAGTTGGTTTAGGAGACTTTGAAAGGTGGATGGGGCATTACCAAAACTAAAGGGCATAACAAAAAACTCATAGTGACCTTCATGGGTTCTAAAAGTTGTCTTGGTAATGCATAGTACTTTCATTCTACTTTAGTGGTAGCCTAAATCAATATCAATCTTGGTAAAGAGTTGGGAGCCATGGATTTCATCCATGAGGAAATTGACTATAGTGTTATCCGGGAATAGTGTCCACTCGGATGCCCACGGGGCTTTGGATTGACGGTGAATGGGTGCGCTGTTAAGGCACTCCTTGCGACAGGTCACTGGTTCAAATCTCCGTGGGTACTTAGGTTAGTCTTAACATAGAAAAAAAAAATAGTGTCCACTCGGATGCTGCTATTCCTACTAAGATGGGTGGCTATCTTAGAAACAAACAATCAAAGTCTACTGTTGTTTCCTTTTATGAGAATAGACGAGAGGAGAACCAAGAAGACCAACTTGAGTCTTGCATTTGATTTCCTCTCCTTCTTGATAGAGCTTCGCCGCTTCTTCCTTGTCTTCCCAGCTTCAAAAGAACCTGTGGAATCATAGGAACATACTACTATGCAAGAAACAAGAATCTAAATTCATAAATAATACAGGATCAGATGTGTATTAACCATATACATGCATATATAAACAAGTATACAAGAATATGGAAAGAAAAAAGAATATATTTATTAAGATGAAAAGTAGCAAGAGCATTACAACCATGTGCTCTAACCCAGCATCATCCTCCAGCTAGGAAGCCCTTCCTCACCTCAAGCAAAGCTTAGATCACACAACGCTATGAATGTACACCAGAAAACCAACAACACTTATCTATAAGATACAAAATTCCAGCCCTTCTGGATCTCTATGATGAGGGATCCATATATAGATGATCACAGAGAGGTGATTCATCTTCTGGGATCTTGATTAGTGTCCTCTCTCTGATAGTTCCTACTTCCACTCGGAGAATTATGATCTCTTACTCATCCCCTGGTCGAAAATAGACAGGCAAGTGTCAGAAGGGAAGCTTCTGGAATATTTCGTGATCTTCCACCTCGCATTTTGGTCCTTTCCATTTGTCCATTACTGACCATCGCACCCATACAGAGGAGAAAATTAGTATGCATCGCACCTTGTACATTGGGAAGGTGATATGCATCGCACCCTCTGCATTGAGCTTTAAGTATGGTCCAGTTTTGACCATTTATGAGCAGTATTCAGTGGAGAACTTCTGGGAGATGATGTACTCAGTTGACCTTGCTCCTTTAGGTAGTGAAGAAACACTTTTAGGGACTTAGGAGCCCTCAGTTTATGGACATTTATGATTGGGGTTGAGGTGCCCAAAAATGTCTATAATAGTTGCCCCTTAAATCATGAGGTCGTTAATCTTTCTGATGTCGGGTGAAATGCTTTAGTATGAGGATCTGAAGTTTTTCTGGGCTGGGAGGCGACCTGTAATAAGATACAATATAGTACATTATTTTGACAACATTTTTTCATGATCTAGCTAAGGCGGGCATTCCCATGCTCAGCTTTATAAATTCATTTTCACGTACATAGGACAGACAACTATCTGTGTGACAGACTGATGATATGGACACATCATCCTTTTATTAGGATGATCATCTGTTAGGTAAAGATGTACACTTGATGTCTTTATATTCTTGAATATATTGCATCCTGGATGGATGAAACTAGATCCAGGGTCTTCAAAACTCATTCAATATTCACTTGGAGTACAAGTCAATCCATGTGAAAATTGTTCTGGAGTCGAACATGGAAAGACATCACCTGGTTAGCAGCCAATGATGCAAGATGTTAACAGGCATGAGAGGAATCACCAATAATGACAATGACCCTCAAGGTACTACAGTAAAATTCATGTGGCGTGAAAAAGGACTTGGAATCGAACACCATGCAAAATCTCTCGATCGAAGGCCATTGATGTAAACCTGTCGCTGAAAGTGAGAAACTTGCCATTGAGGCATGCAAGCTTCAAAGTACTGAAAGGGTTGTTCCTAAGTCAACTTC
>APFE030307399.1:0-60966 GCA_000404065.3 Pinus taeda
AGCAATAATGCGTTTCTCTACAGCAAGTGCCTCTTTCATGTTTTCAGCTAAAGTTGGTTTTGCAGATCTATCTACAAAAATAGATATATTTGAGGGTAGGGTTGTTATATACCACTCACTTCTGATTTTCTCACTTGGTTTAGAGGCGGTTGGAATCTTATTCAAGAGTTTATTGAATCATGAGTTGAACTCCTTTATAGGTTCTTTGGATTCTATCCTAAGATTCAAGAGATCATTGATTAATGTTGCTAAAGATTTGTCATCGCCATACTTAGTCAGAAACTGTTCTTGAAAAATGTTCCAACTCATAATGGATCTAGAGGGCAGGGAAAAATACCAAGACCCAGCTGATCCTTGTAAAGTATAAGGGAAAAGCCTAACAACAACATCTTCCTCTGTCACTCCTTTTAAATTAACTGATAACATGAAATTGTTAATATGCTCCTTGGCTTGTGTCCCCGTATCTGGATTAAATTTCGGCAACCATTTTTAAGGAGAATCTGGAAATGGGTGTAATGGTGTAGGCATAGTGACCGCACCAAGACTACTCCATGGATTTTGAGCCATTTTCAAATTAATAGTAGATGATATTGCTGATGAAATTCCAGATGTTTGAGAAGGAGTTGATATTGAGGTTTGAGGTTGGGATGTTGAAGTTCCTGATCCCTGTTGAACAATAATGTGTAATGGAGGGGTGGATGGCTTACTTTGCACTGGAGAAGATGAGATGGAGGATGATGATGAGAAAGTCTCACTATCAGATCCTTCAGTGGTATTTTTTTCCCTTTTCCTTTTGGGTAAAGGAAACTCAGTAGGTTCAATATTGAGCTTCCCGCTTTGAAGTCTGGTGAGAGGGTGAGGTGGATTGAATTGTGAAGTCTCACTGCCTTGAGATACCTTAGATTTCTGTGGTGATATCAAAAAGCCTTGAAGTTTATGGATGAGAGACTAAACTTCAGGAGACTTAGGACTTAATAGTTCTGTGGTATGTTGGGTTTGAGCAATTGTGGTTGACACCCCTTCTTCTCGTTTGAATACTATTGTTCCAACATGAAAACGGGAGGTCCAAGGTGAGGTGGAGGGATATTTACTCTCAGAATGGGTTATAGGTTTGGGTTTTCTCTCCATTCACAGTTGATGCCCTCCTTCTAGTGCCAAAAATGTTGATGCCTCGAAAATCGCTACAACAACATCAGGGAAAACCACCTGGTCTAGACCTTAAAGGCAGCTCCTTTTCCGTTTGGTGCGGTGGATCTGACTGGAAACAATGGGACCAGTTTCCCAATAATTTGAAGATGGGATGGATAAGTGGTGGATTTCTAATATCTAATGATAATGGATGATGATTTAATCTACAAAGTAAAATTAAAAACAACTAATCTATCCCGAGGAATTTTTGCTTTAATGCAACTTTTGATGATCTTTATCCACAAACCGGCATATAGATGACTCTATTAGTAAATAAAGACATCTATTCATATGATAATTACTTTTTTCAAGTAGTTTAACAAAGTAATGATTAAAACATTATTACACTATTCTTCATATATCATTGAGATAAATATGATTGAAAGAATAACACTCCTTAAACATTCAATAGTGATAAGCATAAGGACTCTTGTTAAAACACATATATATATATCCAATGATAGCAAGATTAAATAAATGTTGATTCACATTAAAGAATGAAGCAAGAGCATAGATAATAGTACCATATGTTATTTGGATCACTCCCGATATCAATCGCATTCAAATTCCTTCTTCTAACTTAGAAACACTTCCACAATAAAGCAATAGTGCACATATCATTAAAACTTTCTTCATTAAAATTTAGAATACTAGCCCAATCTTCATAAAAAAGTATATTAGAAGTACAATAGTGTAACTTACTGATTTGAGTTTACACAAAAACTAAGGACCCTTTCCAAATGCATGAAAGGGTCTATAAATACTATCTAAGCTAACTAATTATGAAATAAAAATGCTACTAGGTGGTATAACTAGATCATGAAAATCTCCTCAAAATAGGCTTGTTTGCAGTTGGCAGCATAATTCACTGTTTCGGATGATCTTCCTTTGGCTTGAGCTGGTAGATATCAAGCATTGATTGCAATTCTAGAGGGTGACTCAGACGAGAATGCAACTGGGCTAAATATGTGGCATCGTGAATTTTGGGAATCATGTAACCGATTGCATCGGTTAAACATTTGAGCGTTGCTCTTTGGCCGTATGGCTTAATTAGGAAAAACCAAAAGGTATCCCAAGTTAAACTTTGGATTCTAGTGATTAATCTCCCATTCTTCTCCAATTCTTGATTGCATGTTTGTTCCAATGCTTTGGATAACGACAATTTATCTCGAGTGCACTATGAAATCAAGTTAGACAGATGACGAGTATCATTGATTAACTCAATTAAATTACTGGTTGATAATCTACATCTTGATATTTCTCTTTCTGCTTTCACCAATTGTGACTGCCATTATAGGAAAATGATTTCTTTATGTGACTCTAGAATTTTAGGCAGATTCACGGCTTTCCCTTCACTGGTTTCTTGACAAGAAAGAAAGTTGGTTAAAGTCTCATCGGCCTGTTCCAAATCCTGTCTAGCATCGACTGATTTGTCAATTATTGATGAAGTAATCTCATTGAGGGGCCCAACCAGGGAAATATTTTGGCATAGTAATTTTAGTTGTTTAATCATTGCTTTATTGATCTAGAGAGCTTTAGACCTGAAATCTGTTGGTTGAGGAAGACCCTTGAATTTTTCTACCTGTTGTGATAGTTGAGTGATTTGCTCATATTTTTTCTCACTCATTTGTTCATTCATTGTATTCATCTTAGCTAATGCTGTGGATAATTATTTTTCTTTCTATGCTGCGCTTTGATCTATCCTCTGTGTCTCTTTGATCAATTGTTCATTTAATTGATTGTTTATATGCTACTATTCTGCTAGCTGCTGTACTAACTGTTCTATTCTTTGTTGTCTCTCGGATACCTGTGATTGTAAGGAAACAATTGTTTGGTCCTTTTCCTTGAGTAAATTACTTACTTCCGATGTTTTATCCATAGTAGCTGTCGAATAAGCTCTGACATACTGAGAAAGTTTTGTGAGGTCTTAAGAAGGATTGAATTCTTCTTTCCTTACCACATTAGCCATCTCTGTTTGTATAGGTAAAAGGGAAGATTGATCAAGTCTTCTCCTTTTCCTTTGTCTTTTCACTACGGCCCTATGTTTGGGACTGTAAAAGACATCTAATGGTGGTATGTCTTCTATCTACAAAACAATCTGATCTGATGGATCCTTATGAATTATTTCTACATCTTCGCTGGTGGGTAGGCCGTTGGTTCCTTCAATTGGAACCGTAGTTGTCCCTATCTCTTGACCGGATGTTACTTTAGGTGTGTTGAAACCTTGTGAACCTTTAGGATTGCTTATAATGGAATCGAATTGTTGCCATTCTTTAAGGAGCTTGGGATCAATCTAAGTATCTATATTGATGTGTTCACTGCCCTTGTCCTATTCTTTTTCCTATTATTTCTTCTATTGTTTCTCCTTCTCTGATTCTTTTCCTTTTTCAGGAATCTTCTCTATAGCAGGAGGTTTATCAATAATTTATTGTTCAGGCTTGCTTGACTGGGTTGTTGGGGTAGTAGCTAATAAGTCCATAGATAGAGTTTGCAACCTCTGTTCTTTGAGCCTATTAAATTCTACCAGCCCTTCATCTTTATATCTCATTTTGGCCAATGTTTTTACCTGGAATAATGATTCTGCTGAAGTAAACAGGTCATCAAATTCATCTTTTTCATGTTCAAACTTTGTAAGTTTGGCTTGTTCAAGAACAATATAGGCAACTTTCCTTGGATCGAATTGCCTATTAGGAATGGTTGCAAGATTGAGCCTGTTTATTTTTTTGCCTCCTTTTCCACATGCTTATAATCATGTAGAGTGTAAACACCGCATCTCAAAGGAAATGTAGGCCAAGCCTACTTTTTAGAATTCCTAAGAGTTTTGGATGTTCCTGCTGTTGTTATTTTGTAGACCAATTCTCGAGCTAATAGCTTATCAGGTACATACAGAGGAAGGAAATGGGGCCTTGAAAGGCTACCATAAATCCTTATATATGTGAACTTGTCTTCCCCGAACCAATTCCCTACAGCAATCAAGTCAATTTCTGCTTCCTCGGAAATCCTTGGGGTTGGCTTATCAAAAATGGCATAATAGATAGGTAACATGAAACCATTATAGATTTGGTACAAGTGGTCTTTATAGTGCACCTTTCATAACATTTGATGATAAATGTGGATTGGCTTAGGGTCTTGTGAAGTCCATCTCCACTTGAGTACAGGATATTCAGAATTAAAGCAAAGAGTATCCATAATATAAGCACTGTAATAAAAAGGGGGAATAGTCCTAGTGGTTATGCATGTATTTGATCTAAATTCAAGAATTGCAGTGGCTAATTTATCGAACAATATGTTTGCCCAATCCATCACTTCACTATTAACTGTCGCTTCCATTAAAGGAACCATTTCAATAGTGAACTTTGTAGAATATTGCAATCCCCAAATTCTACACATCATTGCCCCGACATAACAGTAAGGAGAAGACAACGATTCTACAGAGTAGTTACCTGATGATTCATGTTTGTGCTTTGCAAGATTCTATCTCCACTGCGTAATTGGGGCTGATTCAGTCTCGTTCTCCTCTGCGAACTTTTCAAGAAAGGCTTTTTTGTATTTCTTTTTAGGTTCAGGCAAGTGATACATCTCCCTTAAGTCATCAGGCTGAAATGAGCCAAAAATCCTTCCATCAACTGTGCAAAATGTTCTATTTGAAACCAGAATTTCTTCTACCACCCATCTTACTTCATCAGTGTATGGAAGAATTTTCTGACATGCTGCTATCCTGTGCAAATATGAATCAGCTAAATCTTTAAGGGAAGCTTCCGATTTACTAGTTGAATCTGCAGTAGCTTCTCCTGATACTTCCTTAGGCTCCTCTACTTCAATTAAATTGTAAATGCTTGGCCAACTTGTATTTCCAAGGCCGAGACATGTAGTGTCTGAGATTAAACCTTTTTTACTTGGTCCTGGATCATTGGTTGACTACACTGTTGCTGTAGGAGCCGCTGCTGCTACGAATTTCTTAGATTTTTTTCCCATTTGTTTCAAATTCGTTATTTCAGCGGAGTTCTACACAAGGAATGAAACCAACGTGATATAGATAATAGCTAGCATAAACCAATATGAAATTATGTCAATTGGCTTATAATAAAAGATTATGGTGAAACTACCGCAGATAGAATCTAAAGGAAAATGTCTCCAGAACTGCTTCACTAATTGGCCGTTTAACCTGTCAATCATGGTAAAGGAGTTAATTAATACCCATTATATCATTTATATGATGAATGATCCATTCAAGCGTGGCTTAGATTCTTTGATGGATAATCAGAGATAAATCGCAATCGGTGATTGGTAATGTGAACGGAAAGGCTTTAATAATAGTCCAAAATATCTTCCGATTACCAAAAGGTGATACACTGCATGCAAGCCTTTTAAATATGTTTTGAAACACGTGCCTTGATTTAATGCATCGTAATCGGGGATGGGTTTGGTTCATATTACTTATGCCATTGCAACATTGCCGATCGCTGATGGCGATACACCTTATCGCATCAGAGGATTTGAATGTGTCATAATTCATGTATTGGGTTGTTACAGCCCACTGCCGATGGCGATACACTTTATTGCATCGGAGAGATGAGGGAGGCATTTCTTTATGCTATGTGTTTTTCCTTTTCCTGATATCCGATAGCGATTTCCTTTTCGAATTGGAGTGAGTCAATGGGTCTTTTATTTATGCTTTTCTTATCATTGTGATATGCGATCTTGTGATCGCTTTATCGCAATAACAAAGGAATTTTATAATTATTTAAAATACCTACTTTATTTTAATTCAAAAATTTTATTTTAAAATATATCATTTCCATTGGACCTTTTGATGAGATTTTTCTAATGATGAGTTAATACCAAATTATTCACACATCTAAGTTTAAAAGGGATCCATTTCATATTATGAGTTTTAAGTAGAAAAATTTATGAAATGGGGGGTTGTTGTAGAGCACAACATGTGGCTCACTTTCTTTGGCTTGTTGGGCACAAACGAATCCTAACTTGGGATCACCTGCTGAAGAAAGGCCTCTTGGGCCCATCACAATGCCCCCTTTGTAGGAACCAAGAGGAGACACTACAATGCCTTCTGAAAATATGCCCCATAGCGGGAGAAATATGGAATTTGGCAGCCATCCTATTTGGCCCCTACGAGAACAACCGAGAAGATATTATGGAGACGATTGAAAATTGGTCATAAAATAGATTAAAAAATCTGGTTGTTAACAGAGCATGGTGTCTAATATTGGGTTTTATCTTATGAAACATATGGAAAGAAAAAAACAGAGGCATATTTCGTGATCAGACTCCCTTCATCGGTTCCATTTGGAGATTAGCCAAGGACAGCACCAGGGAGACAATTCTATCAGAGAAATGGGATCCAATGGACTGGAAAACTACTCCTGAGGAGTCATCCAACCTCTTCTACCTTAATCTATCTCAAGATATGATCTTGCCCCTCCCCTCTTTGACTAGGGACCCTTTTGCATCAACTCCGTCAGTTTTCTCCCAGCCTCCTACAAGTTGCATACAAATTCTTTGATAGAGCATCCAAAGGTAACCCTGGTCCTGTGGAGTATGGAAGAATATTACGCAACTTTGGCAGACCCCTAACAGGAATATACACAGGGTAATGTGGTCACACCACTAATAATGTAGTCAAACTTGCCATGTTGGATAAGGGTTTTGTTGGTCAACAAAATTTCTTAAGCATCCATATAGTAGGGGATTCCAAAAGGGTAGTGCAGATGGAACAAAATATCATTGATATCTCGTCCATCTGCAAAATTTCCAAAAGCTGGCATCTCAAAGCCCAACTATCAAGAATAAGATATCTTTTGAATAAAATTGAATACGCCATAATAGGCCATGTCCTTTGGGCTGGAAATAAAGCAGTAGATTGGTTGGCTAATCAAGGGGTGATGAATCAACACAAAGAATTTTTCATTATGTGGCATGTTGCGATAAGTTCCACCAATTTAGATCCTAGTGATTTGTAGACTCTTCAAGATCTCCTTTAAGCAGACTCACCTTCCCCCGATGGGAGTGTGCATGCGTCGATACATTTGCATGTGATCGGTCATCTGAGCTTGCCTCCCTTCCACGTGCCCATTAACACTGTGGATATGAAAAGACCTGCTTAGTACTACAGTAGCGTGACACTCCTCCTCAAGTGCTCCAAAGATAAATGTGAACCTAGGTGCATATTTTCACTCAATTCGATGTTTTGGGAAATAAGTTTAGGTGGTAAGGAGTTTGATAGCAGTCGGGTCTATGTCTATGGAACCTCATTGGGGCTTTGGCCTTAGGTGAGGAAGGTACATGACAATTGCAGTAGCTTGAAGTGTTTTGACATCGGTCTCTTGGCCTTCCCTTGGGACCCTGGGATGCAGACAGTTGCGGTTCGATCCTACTCCCTCGCTTTTGGTGGAAATAAGGGCTTTTCATCATTCCGCTAGATCCTAGATCCTCTCCTGCTCGAGCGGATCCCTACAGTTATTTATAGGTGTCTGGGGTTTTATGTGGCATTTGGTAATTTATGTTCTGATTTCGGGTCTCGCCTTTAGCTTGAAGGACTTTACAGCCTCTTGGCTAGCCTCTAGGGGTGGGGGTCTTGTTCATGCATAACATTCGAGTGGCGTCTCAAAGGTATTCCACTCTGACATCTGGTTTGGGTAAACTAGAGCTTCTCTTTCCATCCTGGTAGTAGTATTGATATTGGAGCTCATACTTGCTCAGGACTGTGGGTTTGTGGTGTTAGCGCTCAAATCTACCTTAGGCTGAAATAAGGTAAAACTCAAGGCAACATCAAACCATGCTCAGCCTCGTAGCTAGCCCTACGAGGACAGGAGAGGGCTCTCTCCGAGTCAATCTCGGAAAAGATAATTGATGAGGCTCGAGATGACTAAAACAAAAGCTAATTTTAGGCTATATATGCAGTACAAAGGTTTGATTTGAGTTTTTAGGAGTTTTTGTGTTCAAACAAGGAAAGGCAAATTTGGGCTTGGGGATGAGGCACAGTTTTTGCAGAGGTCTATTTGGGGCAAGGTAGGCGATCGTCTTGATGCTTTCAAAGGGAATGAATGGGTAGATCAGACTGGTGAGGATCTAAGGAGAGCAAGAAGCTTTCAAGGATTCTCCTTAAACAAATGAAAACATGGAAAATTAAACAAACTTAAAGGGAGAGCATAACCATTGATGGATTCTACCTTAACACTTCATTTGTTCAATTGCAGAATATGAAAGAAGGAAAATGATACACATAACAACTTACAATTACTGAAAGAAGCACACCATCAAAACATAAAGCCACATGGATCCCAAATAGTCTCCAAAACCTTGGTCTTTCCTTAGCCAAAAATGCAGAGAAAATATGTACAATAGTATGCCAAGCAATCCCAAGTGTCCAACCTCTATAACCTGAAAATGATTGAGAAATTACATCATATAGACCATCCTAACCCGTTTCCTTGCCTCTAGGGGTCGAGCTCATCATTCTAGGAGCTGTTTGAACTAATTGTAAACAAGGAACTGAAATCTAGGTAGTCAAACAACTTACGCCTATATGCTAGGAAACTGATTCATTCATTTAATTTTCACTTTTTAGTGAATGAATCCTCTAGAACAAGTAAAAATGTGTCAAAATTACATCATAGTTATTAAATTACATCATGAAAAGTCAAGAGTAGTATCAAGAAGAAAAACTGGTCAAAACTGGGCGAATTTCTGAGCTGAACAGTGAAAATTTGACCAAAAATCTCTATGCGTCGCGCGCCTAAGCTCTATGCATTGTGCACCTTTCAGCCTACTTTTGGGGCACTTCCTGACATCAAAATCAAGCTCACAATAGATGGTTGGAAAGCCCTGGATGTCTGCTATCCAGCCCAAGTGGAATTTCCCAATTTGGAGCTCATTTTCTCCTCCCAAACTTCATTCTTCCACAAGTGCTTCCTGCTGGTGCAAAAGGTGGCAGAAAGGTGATTTTCATGGTGTTTTTGGCCCTTTTGATCATCCAAAACTTGATGAAATGCCTTGGCCATACTAGAGCATGCATAACTTACCATGAAAAATCCAAAACTATAAAGTTTTCCTCCAGCAAGTGTCCCAATCATAAGCGCGTGCGTCGATGAACTACGCGTTGAGCTAGAAAACCTGTTTTTAAGCCAAAATTTTTCAAAATGACAAAAATTTCTCCGAAATTGCTCAAATTCAGAACGAAGATCCTCCATCATGTATCATGCCCAGCCAATGAAGCCTCGGCCAAAATCTGGAGTGGATCAGGTGTTTCACGGCGCTTCAGTGTCCTCCTGGTGTATGCAGTTCAGTGGTGCAATCTCTATCTTGGTCATATAATGTATCGATGTCCGCCTCCATGATGTTGCAAAATCTGTATTGGCTTGAATGAGATGAAGAATGAGGATTTGGTGCTTTTGTTTCAAATGCCAAATGTGGGAGGAACTGTGGGAAATAGGGAGATATGGAATGTTTTGGCACCAAAGTCAAATTCTAAAACGTCAAATTCAAATCCTAAAGAGAGTAGGGTTTGTGTTTTTCAACATTCATACTCTTACAACCGATCTTCAAACAACTCCAAACACTGACCAAAGATAATCGCAATATGATTTAAAATTACATGGGGCAAAGGAGACTGAGAGAATTTGAATTTTGAAGAGCAGTGGAAAACATTTTGAGTTCTGGCCCAATGTGTCATGCGCTCCCCATGCGCCGTGCGCATGCAAATTTACACTGGCCAATGGAGCCTAGTGCGCCGCGCGCACCCAATGCGTCGCGCGCCACATAGTGCATTTTGCAGGAGGCTTTTGGAGGCCTTCTCGGTGTCGCAATCAGACATAGGATAGCTCGTTGGAAAGGTATTTTAGCATAATTTCCAAACCAACTGGAACTTTTCAATTTGGAGTTCATTTGCTTTGTCAAAAATCAAATCTCCCAAGACTAGTCAAAATGTGCCAACTGAGGCTGCCTCAAGGCAGAGTGCTGTTGCAGTCAACTTATGAATGCCTTCCTCAACTCCAAATTGAGCTCATGATAGTTAATTGGAAAGATATTTTTGTCTAGTTATCCTTTGACTCATCACGAAGTTTATTTGGCCAACCACGCTAGGAGAACACTTGATTTTCCCAAGGTCACTTTAGAGGTGCATCAATTCTCCTGAGGCGATTGTATTTTTGACATTTCTCTAAAACCATGACACCTGTGTAAAATGTGAAGGAGGTTTTCCTTTCTTGTCCTGTTGTGGACAAAAACCTCTCTCAATTTCTCAAAATTCATCTTTCATTGCTCTGAAACATCTTTTGAGTGAAACTTATCCCGATGTGTGAAACAAGGAATTTTGTCGAAATGAAGCGAAATCAAGGGGATCAGGGGCTTCTAAATTCTTGGGGAAATTTTGGGAAGTAGGAAGGGATGTTAGGAAGTAGGGGAAAGTGGAATCTCAGAGATTAAGTGAGGGGAAGGGGTCCAAAAGGGAAAAACACAGGCCTAGCCTAGAAAATTGCCAAGTTGTGGCAAGAAACTAGGGTTTGTGCAAAAATGAGGAATTTGGGGGATCTCAGTGATGGGAAGTGTTTAATAAGGTACATTAATGATAGGGGAAAGTGTATGAACATCAGAATACAAGTTTTGCTAATGATTTGACCATTCAAGAGGAATTGCCTTGAAAACCCTAAGAGAGGGAAATGAACCTTGCCTAGGCGCAAGTGAGGCATGAACAAGGTGTAAAATGACCCAATGGAACTTGACATGATGATAAAAACCTTCTGAATGATGATAGACTCAGCTGAATAGTGACATAGGCTGACATTTGGGCAACTTTGAAAGGAGTGAAAGCAAACCCTAGACCTAATCCCTAGTGACCAAATTTTGCTTGAAGACTCACTGAAATGACAAAATTTGATTTTGAAACCTTAAAATCACTTGTAAGAGCATGTTTGATCACTGGAGGAAGGCTGCAAAGACTGACACTAACAGAGTGTAAACATTATTGTGCAATAGCCACCACATCTTGTATTTACCGATTAGCCAGGAAACCAAATTGTTTAGGACAAATGAATTTTATCAAAGCCACTTTTATCAAGGATGCGATGATCTTAGAAATCAATTTATAAACAATATTTCAAAGAAAGATGGTTTTATATTCTAAGAAGGATGTAGCATTTGAAAATTTGGGAATAAGTGCGATGGTGACATTTAAAGCACGAAAGATAGAACAAAGGGTCCTCGATTACTCCACTGTTGATACCAAATCTAATCCCATGAAATGGAGAAATAACTTGAAAAATCATCTGTTTGGTCCTGGGCCCTTATCCCTGGCCATAAAATTTAGAACTGAAGCCAATTCATCAGAAGAAATCGACCTCCCAATATGATCATTTTCAACATCAGTAAATGTTTTTGGTTATAACTGAATGTACTCCAACTGATTCTATATAACCACCCTTGTCCTGACATGATATTGGCTGATTTTTTTTTTTCCAGCTTCATTATGAAGTTATTTTTGTGAAATAAATCTTCTGCCACCATCCTTCAAACCCCTAATAGTATTCTCTCTTTTCTTTTTTGTGGAAAAATTATGGATTTTTTTGTATTTTTGTTGCCTCTACAATGATCCATATTGCATGAATTTTTAGCCATCATTCATCTTCTTGCAGGCATAAAATCTTGTGCTTACTACCTTCAAGCTTCAGGCACACCTATTTTTATGCTTCTAAGAAGTAGTATGACCTAGAAGGATCAAATACTTCCATAATTTCTTGCTCCTAATTTCTCACGACCTTTTTCAAATTATTAAGCTTTTGACATAACTGATCCATCTGAGAGGTATCCAAATTATTAACTATATTTTTCCATGTATCTTGAACCAATGCAACAAATTCCTTTCTGTTGAGCCATGAATTATTGAACTTAAAAGAAATACCCTTCAAATAACATTCCCCATACCATTTAAATAAAATAGGATTATTATTTGATAATAATGTTGGGGAAACCCATGATCGCAACATGCCAAGATGATCCACCATATTTTCATGTACTAAGAAATGGTTCAAACGGTTTGAAATCCCGCCAACACTGGATCAACCGTTCCACCAAGTAGGTATTTTTGGATCCATAAGGATGTCCACAAATAGTTTTGACCAAATAGTACTTTGAAGAAATCCCCCAACTGGTCCTTTTTATATTTTTAGCCCCATATTTCATCTGTATCCATGGTCAAGTTAAGGTCCCCTGCCAAAATAAGAGAGCCTATCTTCAACATACCACAATAATCCATAAAATTCTAGAATTCTAGTTTGGATGTATATGGAGCATATATATTTAATATATGGACGTGTGAATTGGAAACCTTGGCAAAACCTGAAATTATAACTATTGCAAAATATTTATATGCTCAAAAATTAATGACATGTGGATCCCATAATGAAACAAAATCCCTAGAAATTCCATAGGCATCCGTCGCACAGACCATCCATCCTGAGAATTATTTTAAGAAATAGTCCCAAGTCTTTTCCCAATGCACCATAGTCTCCTGTACAAGGATGATCGTCGGCTAATGCACCATAATTAAATGATACAATGGTAGCCTCTTTGAGACATTCCCAAAGCCTCATATGTTGAAAGACATAAGTTTCATTGGGGCACACCATAAACGAGCAAGATATATCTAAGAGTTTATGTATCATTTACCTCGTAATCAAATTCCAAAATAGAAGGAAGATTATCTAGTACCTCCAGAAATTTTCATGCTAATGTAGATGCAAGAGGATCACCAGAAGAACCTTTGTTAAGTTTTGTCGCCCACTTCTTTCTTATGGTGACAAATGTTTTTCTTCTTCTATGTATAGGACTAATGTGATAGCAGTTTAAAGGGAAGAAGGATGTTTTAATGGTTAGTGACTCCATATCCATAGTCAAATTACGCTGCAAAAACTCAAGATCACTCCCAACAGAAATAGTAGTTGAGGGATCCCCCTTATAGGAACCAAAACATATTACAAGTGAAAGTTTATCATAGGGGGGACTATTATCCCCAACCTGAGAGTCATGAATAGAGGCCATCAGGAAATATTGGTACAAATTGAAACTGAGTTCTTTGGACTCAAGGACATATGGAGCGATGAAGAAAAAATAAAAGACAACCTTTTCCCCATCCAAATTATAGGATTCAAATGAGAATTATTATTTTTTTCCACATTATTATTTAGACAATGTACAACTAAAACCCCTAATTTATCAAAAACAACATCATCAACAAAATTAGGAGGGGAAAAAGAGACACCATGTTTTGTACTTGATACATTTTGTTGTATAGAAACAAAATTCCCGAAATAATTCAATTCTACATGAATGGATTTAAACATTTTGTTATGGTTTGAGCTGCCCGATTGGTAGTGCGAATGAAGACTAGCCCCATATCTACATGGGTAGGATTCAAGCATGTGGCCCGCTGAATGGAATCACAAGAACTTGAATGGAACACCCCAATAATCTATCTGCTGATAAAAAGTAATGTTATCCCAAACGAGGTCAATCTCTGTAGGAAGTCCGCCAAATAAGTCAATCTCAACCAAAACCCAAGAAATTCATTTGTACAAACTGCCAAGGCTGTTGTCCTCTAGAAAAATAATTTTTCCAATTGTATCCCCAATTTCCATAATATCCTGTCTCGTCCAAAGCTCCAAAGTGAGCTCTAGGAGCTTGACCCATATTAATTCCTTGCATGGGACCTTTTGTAATGGGTTAAAACCCATAAACTAGTGATGCAGTGCTAGGAACCCACAACCACGAACCCATGGAAGGGAAATTATTTTATCCGCATCCTATGCATGAAGGAAATGGAAGTATAACTAACCTTTGAATAAAAAATATTTTCCATTTGTATTTAGGGATGGGGAACCAATGAAGTTTGACCCATTCCTTCATATGAACACCAGTCATCCTCACAAATTCCCACTGATCGATAAGTGCTCGTTGCTTGAACCTAGTAACCCAGTCCCAAATCAAATCTAGTCTAAAAACAAGATTTTGTATATTCTATGTTGGTTGGATTGCTTTATTTCTCCTCCTATGAGAATTAGGCACCGACTGTGTAACAATATTAGTTACAGGATGATCCACATGACCTGTTATGCCAAGGGCATAGTTAGGATAGGGACTTGAACCAAAAAGAATATTGGAGGATGAAAGACCAGGAAAGTGACTAAGGAGATTTTTAGCCTCCACGGTCACCTGAATGATATCTTCCACTTTTGGGGAATGTGGACAATGCATGTCTATGTCATGTGTCCCATTCAAACACAACCTAGAATGTCCCATAATAATAAAGATTTTGAATTCCAAAGCACCAATGACAATCAGAATGTGTAAATTCACCTCATTTGAGATAGAGCATGACTCCCTTCCTAATCACATGTAGGATGAAATTAATATAAGAATGACGAAAATTGGTTAGAAAGGAGCATCATCAAACACACAAACAATGCAAGGATTAGAAATAAACCCCTATCCAGTTGGAAAAAACATCTCAAGGATGAGGAGAGATAAAGAAACTAACATCAACTAGTAAATAGTAATCGTACATCACTGTCCAATACTAAAAAAATAAATCAATCGCCATGATTAAAACTATGAGGCCCACTTATCTAGGAGTATGTGCCCATTTAAAACTAGCCTTGTAGACCCATCATAATCTTGCCCATTTGTCCCCAAAAAATTACCACACAAGTCACCAATCACTCCCTTAAGGGAAATTCCATGGACATAATGAATATGTTCCCCACGACAATAAATCTTAGATGACCTCAATGTTAGATTCAGATGGTAGGCAAGGATCCAATTATATACTAGGCGAGATAGAGATTTTGCATCTAAAACCCCATGAAAAAGTCGAAAACCTTTCACAAGAGAGTTACAAATGTAAGTAGCACATCTCTTATCAAAAGAATTAACATGATACATGACCTACTGCCATATTTCTGGTTGATTGCTATGCAAATTATGCACAGGAAACAAATGGAATTATGGATGAATAGATGGAATTAACATCCATTTAGTGGAAACTGTCAAAAGGTAGTCTAGAGAGATCGTCAATAGTGATCAAATTTGAAGGGCTGCCCTTAATTGAATTTGGAAGAGCATATATTCATCTAACCCTTCAAAGATGAAAAGTTACAAAAAATTTGTACTTCTATTGACAAGTGCATATTAAATAAACCCTTCATTAAAAAAATGCCAAAAAGGAAAAGTGTCCTTCTAAATCTTTAAAATTTTAAATTAAGACTAGCCCTATTCATATGTCATTGGACTTTTATAGCTAGTATTGCATGTACCCAACTTATGGTATCCATTAAAGCCTTACCTTCCCCATGTTCTTGAACCCTTACTCAATTACCCTTGCAAACAACAAGTGTGATTTGATTGAAAGTGGTTTATTTTACTCAATTGAAACTCATGAAACCCATTTTACAAATCTAGTCTTGAAAGATCAAGCAAAGGGAAAATCCCACCATGATTGGATTCCTTCTTCAGTCACAACAACAATTAGGATTATATTGGTCAACTTCAGAAGCCTACAACTTGAATTCCAACATAAAAGTTCATGGAGAGTTGTTCAAAGCTTCCTACAAATACATGCTCATAGATATTTTTTCTTTTTGGGTTGCTGGACAACAAACCATTTTTGGAGTCTTGAATGAGATTACTTTGTAATAACTGTATAAATAATGAGATTCTTTTCCTTTTTCTGGTGGATTTGGGGGCTCATATCATCCATTCAAGGATTATTTTTTTGAAGTTTTTTGAACTAGAATGTCCTGGTTATTGGTTAATGAAAAGAGGCCTTTTGTAACTTATAAATTACATTATAAGAATATATCTATAAAAGGAATATTGCAGTAGCTGAGACTAAATGATTGGATTGGATGGGATTAGGAGAGAAAATCTCAACTTCACCAAAAAATAATTCAATAAATTAGATTATATGATTGGATTGGATGTGATTAGGAGGGAATCTTAGTGTCACAAAAATCTAGTTCGAGATGGTAATATTATTTATATAATCAATCTATCAATGACAATATATGACATGACCCAAATTAGATCTCAGATCTTCTGGCCATATCTTGTTCGATGTATAATGTGTATTATTCTAAATATGTCTCTCTCATTTATATTCATTCCTTTACTAAATATGATTTTTTTTCTTCCTTTGGAGGCAGATAAAAAATAATTAATTAATTCAAAATCCATTTTTAAATATTGCAAGCACATCTCAGTGCCATTGATATTACCTGCTTTATCAAATAAAAGCCAAAATTCTAACTGGACGTTTACAACTACACTTTAGATCCCAATACTCTTATGATAGGTATACCCATGATTCTGTGAATCTAATTAAACTCCCAATACATTTATGATCCATAATATCCATAATATTTGGTAGTGAAAGTACCCACAATCACTTGAATTAGAACAATTTTTTTTATGTATTCATAATCTATGTTATTGTTATTTGTTATTTGATTATTGATATAATAATTTTAAATAATATTACTATCACATAACAGAAGGCAGTTAGAGAAATTATAATGTCTGCATACTATGACATAACCATCTAGTCCATATGTATAAATTAATTGAATGGATAAATGTGATATATATGCCCTTTTATAATATACCATCAACCAAGTATCTAGTTCATCGATTTGTTTGTATTGGGCCCATAAGAATATTGTATTAGAAGGAGATCTCATTAATTTCAATGCAATTACATCCTATAAACAATAAAAGAATAATCACGAAAGACTTATATGTGTGAATAGCTATCTGTTGCATTTTTTAAATATTTATGTAACTTTGTAGAAGTATAGACTTAATTTGTTTGATGTTTCATTGCAATATTTGTATGTTGTTTGTAACTTCTACATCATAATGCATTTGTTGTTATAAGGTGAGAGAATTAAGTGTCTTAACTCGTTGTTATATGTTGAGGATTAATCCAATGAGAGCATTAAGTTTCAGGTGTATAACAACTCTATGATTGAGATGAATATGTGTTGAGTACACATAGGTAAAAAATAATAAATCAACCCTCATTTAAAACTTGGTTACGCCTGCTCTAAATTTGGATGTACATGGGTTAAATTTATTTCTTCTTGATGAGCCTTAGTATTTCAACAAGAATGTTGCAACTCCCAAGGCTATCAACTTTAATTATCAACCCAGGGTTCGTACAAACTTAAGAGGTATCGACACTATATGTGCAACATATAATGTGTCCTTATTTCGTTATCATGATGTAATGAAATCAAATCCTAAACTATCTGCATAAATGAAAATGTTACTTTGAAAAGAAATTAATCCTAGGCAAGAACAACAATTTATAATTGAAATCCTAAGAACATGAATTAAAATAAATAGGCGTAATCTACTCTTTAAAAAGGCATTCCCTAATTGTTGTTTTATTCCTCCTCAATCATGGATTTAGAGCTTAAGGGTTATGATTAAACCCCGAGGGGAAGAAACCAAGATTTTTGAGAAAATATGGTCAAATATATATGTGCTGGAAGAGTGCTACATGAAGTTACATGCTGCTACAGGAAGTTACAAGATTTGCTACAGGAAGATATGATTCACCGAACGACTAAGAAAATCAAATCCAAATAGTATGGGATAATTTTTTTTATTGAATAGGATGTATTAGGTCTCCATTCCAAGTGGAATCACTCAAAAATGCCCCTGTTAGCACATGCTAAAAAATAACAGAAAATTACTAATCTAACATCTAGAAATTCGAGAACTAGTGAGCTAGTTATTCTATCAAATTCATAACCTAATCAAGTGAAAATTAAATGCGGTGAATTTTGTTATTAACTTGAATGTTTTTATGATCTAATTAAAGTGGAATCACTTAATTGAAGCTCATTAGAATATTCTAAAAAATAGCAGAAAATTACTACTATTTTCCACAAGGGACTTCCATAAATTTAGATTTGGGAATAATGAAACTAATCCAAGTAGCTAAATGATTACTGTGACCTTCCAAAGATTTTCCAAGGATGAAATAATGCTTTTGATCCTACAAAAGAACTTACTTCAACCATTTAACCCAATCCTACAACAAGAAATCATCAATACTAAATGCAGAAATAGAAAAAAACAAGAACAAGAGATGCATGTGAATATGAAGTGAAAAGAAGAAAAGTAAATTATACAAAAAGGGCTCTAAGGCTCTTGGGATGGACAATCAAAAGGAAACTCAGATTCCTATGAAGGAGACCAATATTTAGAAGCTAAAAATGATACCAATCTTCGTTATTGCCATAAATACAATTACATCCCTGCTAGAAATGAAAGTGGAATTGCAAAAATAAAAGTTCTCTCCATAAGAAGACTAAGAAAAATCAACGCCTAAAGGAAAATTTGAATTGTTACTTATACCAAATGATGAGGAATCATTCTCCTTGAAATAGGAAGCTTTCCCCTCCAAAATCTCTCAAATAATGGATCTGATTCCCAACACTAGGAATCTGCATTAAATGATAGGGAACACATTCCTAGATTTTCTCAATCATTGGAGCTCTAGAATTTGTGCAATAATTTCAGAATATCTTGTTGATTTATTATCCAATATTGGTCCTCCTGTAGTAGGGAGCAAGTCCCTAAATTATCTCCTCCTCCAAATCTTCATAATCTTCCCAATATTCTCACAATATTCTACAAAAATAAATCATATTAGGCACAAATATGAAATCATCTCTAAACCTTCCTAATGAACATATTAAAGCTAAAAAACAATATTAAGCATAGAACGAGAGGTTTAATATATCCTTCATGTGCCTAAGAAATGTTATATGGGCATTAATTTGTGTCTAAGTTGGAGGTCCATCACTTCTCTCTGCATAAATGACTTCATGGGAGAACAAATTTGAGCTGTTATAATTTTTTCCATATGGTCCAAAATGAATTAGAAGCAACAATAAATGAAACAAACAACGTTTTATAACCATTCTTAGTTGGTTAGCCTTGACAAACCCACATTAAGGTGGGGGAAATTGTAGTATTCGGTTGACCAGAGCCTCCACTATGTCTTTAATTTTTTTAATTTCTTAGTTAGTCAAATACTACAATTTTCACCACTTGAATGTCAGGCTATTAAGGAAAACCAACTAAGAATGACCGGGCAATGTTGTTTGTTTCATTTATTGCTACTTCTACTTCAGCCTAGACCATATGGAAAATATATAACAACTCAATTTTTTTCTCCCATGAAATCTTTTATGCAAAGAGAAGAAATAAATTTAACGCATGTACATCCAAATTTTGAGTAGGCATAACCAAGTTTTACAAGAGGATTGATTGATTAATTTTTACCTATGTGTACTTAACAGAGAATCATCTCAATCTTGGTGCTATTATTCACCGAAGACTTAATTCTCTCACTAGATTAATATTCAAGATATAACAATAGATTAAGACACTTAATTTTGTCACCTTATTACAATAGATGCATAATGGTGGAGGAGTTACAAACAACATACAAATATTGCAATAAACATCAAACAAATAAAGTTCAACTTGAGAAAAATAATAAAAAATTTCAACGCAGTCTGTGTTGCGATACCTATTGAGATATTTTCATCGCCTGTAATTAAACCGAAGAATATGTCAACCCGTTCCTTTTCTAATGTGATGATACTTCCCAGACTCTTGTTGCTTCTTCCTGATGGAGAATCACCTAGAATGAAGCCAAATAACATGCCAAAGAAGTAGTTGCAGAAATGTTTTGGAAGACGACAGAGAACCAAGGTGCAAAATTCTAGGTTTTGTTTATTTTTCATCCTCACCAACCTACCACTTGGGAATTAACTCGCCATCATCAGATATTTTGACAAATCATTGTCATACAGTTTGATAGACTACTCCTTGAAACACTGGTTGCATACTTTATATGTCAACGATTTTAGAAATGAGAACAAGGAAACCAGGTGGAAGGGGTCCAACTATCCAGCCTCCAGCCCCAAGATATCTCACAATTTATCTAGAATTCCCTTAAAGGGAATTTTGTGATATTATTTAAAATTAAAAAAATATCCTATATAAATAAAAATTAACATTTTTTTACACTTAATTTTAGCTTCGCACTTCTAGGACATGCTAGACCCCTCTTGAAGGGTTGTGACGTGTTCAATTTTGAACCCTAATTGACAACATACACATGCATTGAGAAAATAGATATGAAAACATGAAAATTTTCTAACACCCTCCACTAATAGTAAACCATAGTAAATGCCACCCCAATGAATTTTTGCAAAACCATAAATTGAAGCACCCCTTGGAAATAGAGACTGTCATACCAGGACGTGCACTAAACCTGCTTCTGTAATGCATTACCAATTATGATCTGCAATACCACCTTTGCATCATAATACTCAAATAAGAAACCATACCATATTTATCTTGAACATATAGCCATATACCCCACAAAATAATGTCTGTCAGAAAAAGAACCCAAAATTTGGACCATATTTTAGTAGGAACCCATGGACATGTAGTAATAATACTTGGACAAAATCATCATTTGAAAGAAAATAATCCAACATGTGAACTAACTCTTGCTACCTAAAAAATGCTTCATCTTCTGAATGTCAACTCATTCCCATATTTCTGCATGAACTCGGTGTTGTAGTTTAAAGATTGTTCTAATAAACATGACCTTTGAAAAGATATTTTATCCCAAACTAGTGGTCCATAACCATACCAAAAGTCCAGGGCTAGAAACAAATGCCAAACTACGAGAAGGGAAGCATGAAACTTCAACACCTAAAAACTTGTCTCTGTACTGTTACATCCCGCAAATTCTATGTCAAAGAAATACACAGGAACCATATGTCGGCCTATTCAACCATTAAAGCTTGTTCACTGACTCTTCCAATTTTACTAAACCTTTTTCACTTGATCACCATCACCATTGCCATTGCCCAGAGTGCATGGTTGATTAAGGAAACTATCATGACAAGGAAGGATTAGAGATATTATTCAGTGTAAAAATAAAATATTGGCCAGCTAAACTTATAGGAGTTGTCTATAATGCGACTTTTTGGAGATTTCGGTGACGGAATCCGGCGGAAGAAATCAAGGTTAAATCTTGATTTGTTGCAGTTAAAATGGTTTTTTAACTGCATATTTGGATTCAACACTCTGAAAAACCCCTGGGACGCTTTGATTGTGCAGAAACTAGCTATCAAACTTGCCATTCCAATAAATTGTTGCCGGATTTTGACCGGAAAAACCCACCGGAAAGGCTTTCAAAAAGTCTCATTATAGACAACTGCAAACTTATATGATAAGAAAATTATAAGTTTCTATGATAAAAAAAGACAATGTTTCGATGACAAATATTATTGAGTATAAGAGTGAAATATTGGTTAATAAAATTATAAATCTATATAATAAAATAGTGTAAAAAACACATTTCTATTTGATATAAATAATATATTTATTTAAATAATTAATGAAAAATAAAGGAAAAACAAGAAATATCTAGTAACAATTTTATGGAGAAAGTCATTGTAAATATAGACCTTTTTGTTATTATTCTTTAATCACGAGGAACACAAAGAAGCATGAGTAGTTACAAAGAAAAAAGTAAAATGCAGCATTGCATCCAATGAGACTATATCATGATCAAAGTCTTTGGTCACTTTAAAGATAGATAATATCATAATTAAGAAATAAATTAGATTTAACAATTTTTTAAAAAATCTTCTCCATGCACAAATATTTTTGAATTTAAAAAAAAATTAAAATCAACTAAGATTTATTCAAATAATTATCTTTTAGTTTGTTATGTTATTTACCATGTATTAGGAGTCTTTTAATCTTGTAACAAACTTTCTTTAGTTGTCGAAATATGAACTTTGATCCATAATTCTAACATAATTTTTGATTATCTAAATCAATTTATAATTGGGCAAAACACATAATACATTATCTCACCATGCAGCAAAAATTTGCTTATATAATAAATTTATGTTATATTTTTATCAAATTTATCGTAAAAAAGAAAATTTGTTTAAAACAATATTAACATATCCATTTATGTATAATTTATTTAAATACTAAATAAAATAATTTAATTAATTTATATAGTTAAACTTATACATGATACAAGTAAAATAATTTCTATATATTATATTATTATATTGTACAAGTAAATAATTCTATATATTATATTATACAAATCAAATATTTATATATATTATATTATATAGTTTATAAGTGAAATAATTTCTATATATTATATTATTACATTGTACACATGATAGGAAGGAAAATAGTTCCCATATATTATATTTTTAAATTGTATACATGGTAGGAAATTTTTGCAAAGGAGTATGTGCTCATCATTTACCACCTATCTCATTAAGTAAATTCTTTCCAATTATAATAATACATGAAATAACCACTTGCCATGATAACCATGGCTATCTAATAATGCCTCCAATTAATGAAGTAGTTGCAGGTTGAATTTGCATTCAAAGGACATGGCTATCTAATTTCACGCGAGTTGTTTTACTCTAACATTTTGTTGTATTTCACTCTAACATTTTGTTGTATTTCATTTAGGTGAAAAACTACCCTTTCCCATTTCATTTATTTCTCTCGATTAAATTTTGGTGAGTGTCGAAATATTGTAATGAGGAAGGGAAATTGGTTTGTTTCCTATGCCTAGAACCCTAGCCACAATTGTGCTTCACCACAACCTATATGCAATGTGATGCCATCATAGTGGGTGGTTGAGGGTTTGTTAAGTTTTATTATACCTATATCCAAGTGTGAGGGCTGATTCTTTTTCTTAAGGAATAATGGGGAAGACATCACTTCAAGATTGAGGCATTTACTTAGGTAAGTTTGTAAATCCAAGTCAGAGAAGCCAAATTTTAAAAAGGGGATTTGTAAAACATTTAGAAGCTATCTATTAGGTTAACCTCTCATTTTCAGAGCCAAGAAGAAAAGCCCTCATTTTTTCCAAATGTGCTTTGATTGGGAAGTTCGTAACCCTAACCTCAAAGTCATAGAATCATGTCTAGTGGAGCAATGTACTCTAGAGGTTCAATGAAAGGTAGCATTATTTGCAATTGGTTGAGGTTATTTTGTTTTTCTTTTCTTAAACAAGGAAGAACATGATCTAATTTTCCAATTTGGACCTATTACCCACCAAAAAGTAGGTAACGCATAGGAGAAAACTATTCTCCCCTTTAGAGAACCAACTAGCTAGTAGCCTTATGTGATCAATGCATGGCATGATGCCAGAATCCTCCACTTCTTGCTCTGGTCAATTTTCTCTCACCCATCCATCATTCTTTCTTGAAGTAAGATGAGTCATCCATCGATAAGCACTCTAACCATTTTATAATCATGTGCTTTCACTTAATGTTTTGGGCATAATAATGTGGACCAATGTGTGAACTAGATGATTGATCGATCTTTGACTATATTCTTGTTCCATCACTTCAGCTACGAAGTTATTCTTTGACTCTAATTTAGTGGGACCTCCTCTAAGGCTTTAGGATTTTAGGAAAGACATCACTAGGGAGGCTTCAATGAAAGTAGCATGTCCATGATTTTCCATGCTTACCACTTTCCATCTTTCCCATTATTATATCTCCATTATTTGGGTTGATGGTTATTGGTCATTACAGTTGGCATATTTTTATACTCATCCCTAAGTTTGGGCTAGAAAATCTTTCCCTAAAGGTTGATGTAGCTAAAAGAAAGTTAAAAGCTTAATATAGCCACAATAAAAGGAAAAGATAAAAATTCAAAAGATGGCCAAGACATTTGATTAGTGTGTGGGCAAAGGCCTAGCATGAGCTCTACTCCCCTCATTAGCAATCACCTAATTACTCAAGAACATGATGCTCCATCTATAAAAGGATCTCTTTTATTGTACCCACCACGAGGAGCCATAAATTGACTCATCATTAAGGGGTATTGAATGTTAAATCTCGAACAGCAAGCTTGGGTTCTTGAACTATATACCCAAAACAAAGTAAATCATAAAGAAATAAAAAGTGCACAAGAGGGATGGATAAAATAGGTCGAGGAAAAGGGTAACCTATGCATCCATGATTCCCCCCTCCTTACATCTATACACTTAAGATGTTGGACCACCGTTATCTAGTCACTTGGGCATGACACCTTCATTTGAATTCATTCACACTCTATTGCCACCGTTTTTCACACACCTATGGAATGATGGCAAAACTTGGGACTAGTAACTTCCACTTGGGGGATGGAAACACCTAATAGGGTTATCCATCTAACCATTCGTATCTTAAAGAGGTAATTTGTTTACAAGACTTGGTCTAGTTAGATATTTGAAGGTGAGCTTTGTGTGGATATCATTGTGCCCCCAACATTAGGTATGGCCTACTATGATATATTTATGGTTATTGTACCTAATGATTGATTATTTTTACTTGATTGTGAGAGGGTTTTTTCAAGTGGTTTGATCATGGAAATATATGCCTATTTAGATGATTTACTTCCTTCCTCAACAACATTGCAAGGGCCATTTTACCCATTCCAGAGAGAGAATATGAACGTATTGATGCATCGTTTCCTATCTGGAGTAAAGTTTTAGGCTACTTGATGACCTAAAATGATGATTGAAAATCTAAGGTACCCCTACATGTTGAAATATTAAGCCCATGAAGTTTGGTGTTGGAAATATTGATGATGAGCCCACTGGAGCCAGGATGTCCCCAGACTAGCTTTGGCACTGTTTGATGGGAATTTGTTGATTCGAAGGCTAGTTGATGATGGTCATCCTCGTGATAGTAGGGGAAGCCTTACACATCAATTTTGAGCCCCAAATTTTGAGTGAGAAAGTTCCATGTCACCCTTCTTTCCCTTCAGAGGGTGATGTCAAGCACCATGGAGATGACGTCTTGCTATGGAGGCATTTTGGAGGTGTTTTAGAGGCATGCTCTTTATCTAGGAGCTACATCTTTGAGTATGGAGCATTCATTATCCCACATCACACTTATTTATGGAAATTAAATCTCATTTGGAGGATGATGTCATTCTTGAGGAGGTATTTCTCCCACACATTTGAGCATTTATGGCATCTTTTGTTATGTTTTTGAGCTATGAGGTTGCCTTGTAACCTCTATATTTTGGAACACTTAAAGCAAACTTGTAACTATGACTTCTTGTGTTATTGTAGAAATGAGAGGGATGAATATCATATAAATAGAGACTTCCATCATTTTATTTTATCATCATCAGACATTTGATTCTTTTCCTCTTTAAGAGAGTGTAAGCTAGTCTTTTTTCGCTACTATGAGAAATATGTGATCTTTATTGGCCTGACTTTCTTATGAATATAATGACATTATTTCGGGATTGAAGAAGTGCCTTTTGTGGATAGTTTTGTATGTTTAACATCATATCATTGATATTTTGCATGTTAAATGTTTTAAATTAGGGTTTCTATTGTTCCATGGCTAAATGATTCATGATTGTTGCAACCTTGCTGCATTATTGCATGAAAAATTGTTCTCATAAATGCCTATAGGGAAACTCTTAATGTGGAGCCCCTATATCTAAATTCTCCCCTCACAAGAATAATAGTTATGGTTTTATAAGTGGATGCCCTAGCCATCCCCACTTACTCTGTTAAGGTATTTCCTTTGAAATTTAAAGCCAAAAGACTACATTAAACTCTAATAGGATAAGAAACTAATTGTTAGTGTGTTGATTGTGCATAAAATTTATTAAATTTCATATTTTTTCCTCTGTCTATAGATGTCTAGGGAAGCAACTAGGGTTCAAGGGCTGATTTATGCATTAAAGTGAATTTCATGAGGATGAAAGTGGCTCATTAACTAGGATTTGCATCTATAAATTATTTAAAAGAAAAATATAGCATAGCATGTGGTTGTACTCTCCTCATTAAGGTTAACACCATATTATTTTTGCTGTTTGTGCACACCTAACAACCTTGAAAATACATTTCCTAGCCTAATCCTAACTTCATTAAAAGATGCTTGATCCTTTGTTGTTGAATATTATTGGAAGATATTTTCTAGGGCTACCATATGACATTAAACACCCTTTCAATGCATATTATCCAAACCATAACTTATATAAAACTTGCCTTGGTATAAGCATAGAGTATTTGAACCCTATTATAACACATCTTGGCCATCTTAGGCCTTTTTGGTACTCTATAAATATTTAGACCTCTCACGCATCACCTTGAGTCATGATATTGGAATAACCTTTAGGTGATATAAGGAAGCCTCCCTTATGGTTTAATTCCAATACAGAGTAGGAGAAATGTTGTTGAGGTGACAGTGAAAACCTTTCTCTTGTTGCCATAAGGTATGGCCCTGTCTAATCATAGGCTTTGCATTGGGCCTGCTAGATTTTGTGGCAATAGGACCCATCTTCATGACATCCCAGGGAATGTATCTATCTTCTTTATCTCTTGAATTCAACCCAGAAGAAGAAATTACAACCACCCTTATGTGGGTTATGTGGTCATATTTCCATTTGATTTTGTAGGTTGAAAACTCTCTCAACAATATTAGGGACAATCTACACCAATTCATTGACTGAGCAATACCAATATGAAACTTATTCTCTTGGGAATGAATATGGACAAAGTCGTATCTAGAGAAGGTTCTTCCAGAAGTTCTTCCTAATAAGCACACAAAATCTCAACATAAGGGGGCACATCAAAGCCAACCTAAGAGGTAATGTTAAAATCAAACAATTATAAATTCAAAGTATGTGGAAATCCATACGATATGGAGAAGGAAGAAGACTCCAACTCTAGAATAGTTTATCCTAAAGGTGGTTCAAATCCATTCATCCAAACAAATCTAGAGGCTAATGCTCCAACATAAGAGAAAAAAAGTAAGGGTGGTAAAGGAGGTAGAAAGGAAAGTAGAGAAATCGTAGGAGGAAGAAGAGGAAGCAAAGAAAACATAGGTGAAAAATGATGAAATAAATCATGTAAAAGAAGTACCTATGGAACAAAAAGTTGAAACTCATCCTATTAATTTAATATTGATTCAATGTATCTTACTTGCATTGAATAAAACCTCAATTCCCTCCCATCCTCTCACTCGAAAGTGGAAATCGAGAATATGAGATTGAATCAAATATCCCCCTAAACCATCCATAAACTATGGATTCTCCCTCATTTAAAGATAAATAACATTCAACCAACATTAATCATATATTATTTCTGAATTATATAATATAATTAATTATAAAAATCTATCGTTATGCTTAAAATTATAATTAAAAACATCCACATAGAAAAGTTCATCTTTTCCTTTTTCAATGCTACTAGAAGAAAGAAAGATCTTCGATTATGATAACACCAAAATAACCAATATATTCACACCCTTTTCAAAACAAACTATTACTATTATATACTGATAACTAACTACGACTTTTAAATTGATCTAAAATATAAAATAGAATTTAGAAGACGTATAATCATCTCACTAAAATGTCAACTACATATTCCAATAAAAATCCTAAAATATAAACCATTATCAAGGTCCATAAAATTATAAAATTGGTAAAGTGATGTATGGTTACTTTCCAAAGCAATGATGTTCCGGACAATAAGGTTTGAATCTCCCTATAACGTAACGTCCATGCCACTCAATAAGTTAAAACATATTAGAAATAACGTAGCGTCCATGTCACTCAATAAGTTAAAACATATATCTAATATTCAAATTTGAAGACAAAAACAAGGTTAGAGTGAGTTTGTTGTAGGTTTTATCAAAATTTTGACTAACTTCTGTTAAAATTTAAGAGTAGAGATGATCTTATCATCCGTGCCACAGACCGTATATGTATACAGGGCATTGGGTTTTTGTTCAAACCCAAATTAAAAATTACACATTTTTTACCGCTTAACTTTGTAGATTGAAATTCATTATTTTTTTAATAACAATTTAATTTATTTATCCATATCTTATTGCTCGTTACCTCGATTAACAAACTCAAAAGTACAAGAGTCCCATCACTGGTGTAGTCTTAGGCTGATAGCCGGGTACAAGTTTTGCCTGGTTAAGGACTTGGAAGAGAATAACCTAGGTATTTGAGTGTTGTTGGCGATGTAAACAACCATGATTCTTGGGTTTTGGCCACCAAATCCAGAACAACCTTATGACCTTGTCAACGTGGCTCTCTTTAGTCATGGCTCAACGACAATGGGGTTGGGTACTAACCCACAACAAAAAGCAAGCGAGCAGGGGCTCTAGAAGCTTAACTGGGCTATGTAACAATTATTGTCAGATACCCTTGTCACAATCAACGTGCGATTTGTAGAGGGCATCAACATCAAGATGGGTTAAGAGCTCCCACATATCATTAAGGACCACATTGAGGGTTTTTATAGGAAACTAATGGACACAATAGGTGTGGAGGACTACAACGAGCTATTCTAGGGTGTTCATCCTAGTGGGTTGACGATATTGAGTCGACTAGAGAAGAAGTCAAGCCTCGGTCTGAAGACATTGTATTATAGCCGACAAGCACTGGCAGATCATGATAACATAAGAAATAATATGATTGTGTATGTGCTCGATGCCATGTGTCAATTGGAGGGCAGGGAGAAGCATATAGAGTGTTACCTCATCTGACATATCAAATGTTATTTTCTACCACAACATGATTATATAAGGAAATTGAAAAGAAGAGTTAATAAAAGTAACAATTTTTTATTAAGTAATGAGTATTACAGACCTGTTACGATGCAAATGTGCACAAGTTCAAAAATTTTAAGAACCAATGGGCACAGAAAGTTGGATAATTATGTCACAATAATGGATTTCAACTACCAACCTGCATGGAATAGTTTTTCTATCTTTGCCAACTTTACGGTTTGCTTCAATCACAATCCAAATGGATTTCATTATTTTTATATTTTACCTTGACTATATTAAAAATTATCCCGATATTTTAGATTATCCAAATCCAGGAATTTCATAAATAATACTTTTATTAAAGTTATTTTTTTTGTAAACTTGGTAGGACTACATCTTCATCATGTCTAATATATCACCCAATCGGGAATGAGAATTGAACCAGTGACTTCACATCAAAGAGTTCCTTAACAAAGCACCCAATCATTCTCTATCAAAGACACTGTGGACTATTCAAAAGATATTTTTTTACATTGGCATACTTCCATATATATATATATATATATATAAATATATATTAAGCGGAATGAGTATATTTTATATTAAAAAATTCATGCCCGTTCGCAACAAAATTGGGTCTTTGCATCGATTTATCACTGCTTCAACAAGATGATAAAAATTTCTTGGTCCATCTAGACTATTGCAGTAGCTATGTCTATCCTGCTTACAAAAATTTCCCATTCTGGGATATCTACAACTATAACTTCGACATAATTGAAATAAGAGATATATACATGTACAATTCATCATTTTGATAAAACAAAAACAAAACCAATACAGAGATGGTCAGATATCCATAGGTGCTGGGCTGTTTAGATCTAGTCTGGGGGAGACCTCTTCTGAGTCTTTCGAATTCTCTTGGTCTGTCACGCCCTCCATGTTTTCCTCCAAACCCATCCTCTACTGCATCCACCTTGAGCTTCAAATTTTCCAGGTGATGACGCAATGTGTCCACTTCATTCTCAAGTTGCCTGATACATTCCTTTTTCTCAATTTCCCTTTCCTGCATGGCCATATTCTCATGCATTTGTTGATGCATGCTGCGTTGGAGTTCTGACAGTGCCTCTCGAAGGTACCAATGATCTTGAACATAGGTGATACAGGAGGGTTTGTATCTTCCACCTTGCACCGAGGAACCGACTCTCAGCGTACCAGACCTCGACCTGTGGCTCCCCCACGTGCTCGACCAAGAACTGTCTTCAGAACCCTGCATGCTAGCTTCCAAAACTGCACTTTTTATCCATCTCTAGAAATTGGCATTGTTTTCCTTGATCTCCCACAACCAGGCACCCTCTCGTGCCCACAACAAACTGCCTTGCTCCTTGGCGAGAATGCACTGTCCAACCCCATTTTGACTCCAATTATCCTCCCTCTTCTGGAGAGAATTACTAACCCACCCGGTGTCCCAAATCCAGTCTGATAGTAAACACTCCGGACAACCCAAGCCCAACACTCGTGACCTTCCAATTATGCTCAAAATTTCTTGATTTTCCTTCAAAACCTCGTATAGACAAACCTTCCTTCCCTCATTACGACTCTTCACAACATAATTCCCAACCTTCGTGGCACAAAAACTGACTCTAGCCACTAGGCTTTTGTAGAGGCCATCATCCCACTCTCAAACCTTGGAACATACAAAATCCACATGCATGTTTTCACTTTATACCTCCTGCCTGACCTGGAGGTGATGCAGAGATGAGCGAGGAAATTGTTGCAATCGAAATCCCATGAGTACTCCATCATAAATCCACCCTCCTCCATTAATTTCCCACCAAGCTCTTGATCTCTATAAGTCATTCCCATAATTATCCCATGAACGAGCCCAACTTCATGAGGTCTTGAATTAAATTTTGCTTGGTAAAACTCAAATCCCTGTAGGCATCCAAGGTGTTGTGCCGCCCAATTCTCCAAGAACTAGGGCTAAAACGATGAGGCTGCACACTGTGACTTATTCTTGAAATATGTGTGGTACAAAATTTCCATGTGACACCACATTTCGAGTGAGTCTGGGTGTCCGGCTTGCCACGAGTCTACATGGTTAGAAAGAGCTTGTAGGGGGTGATGCAATAGGGGGAGGAGGAGCCCAGGGAAGAGGTTATAATGCAGAGGTGGAGGTTCGAAAGGGGAGGGACTACAGGGAAGGGGGAAGGGGAGGGAAATGAGGAAGGGGAGGGGGAATGGGAGAAAGGGGAAGGGAGGTGGGGCAGGGGGGAGGAGGGGGTGGGGGAAAGGAAGAAGGGGGAGAGGGGGGGGGGGTGGTAGATGATAAGGGAGAGCTAGGGGGAGAAGGGTGGGACCTCATTTCATTATGGAATGATAGTTGCAACTTTTCCACCTCATATCTATCCATTGAGGCTTTATTTCCCCCCTATATATAACACTCTTCAATTTATTAAGGAATTTTTGTTGTGCTCACGACATCATTGATTACACATTTTTCCTCCTCCAGATGGCTTTCCTTATTGGCTTGTTTGTCATCATCATGATTATTTCCCTTCACGACATGATGGAAGGTCACCGAGTCGAAAGCAAGGATCAAGTTCTGGGCTCTCATAATTATTTGATTTAGGTTAGATATCTTAGCCTTTGAAGTGTTAATCATATGCCTTATAACTATCATGGAGTCTCCTAACACTTGAATCTTTTTTATCCCATTTCTATGTTCCACGATTAGTCCCAGGAGAATTCCATAAGCAAAAGCTTAGTTATTGGTCTTTTGTCCTAGCCCCCAACCATAACTGAATTCAATGATTCCTTCAGGATTAATGAGAATCCCTCTCCCTCATGCTGCCCCATACTTCAATATTCTTTTACATAATATTATTTACAAAGATAAAATTTATTTAACATTAATATATTTATATTAATAACATATAATGATATATACCTTTCTCATTTAATAATTAGACATTTCTTTTATATATATATATATTATATATATTATATATATATATATTATTATATAATAAAATAAAAATGGTTATTCAAACAATAAATATAATTTTATAATTGATCATAAAATAATAAATTATTAAAAATAGTGAATTAAATAATTAAAATTAAATTTTGTTTTTAAATTAAAAATACATTTTCTATCCCCACTGGGGTGAGATTCAAGGTAGATGATAGGACAAGGGGCATTACTCCCCACACATGTGACAACAGGAATGCCTAGGACAAAGTATAAATGGGCCGGATGAACATTATTAATGCAGATGAAGGTATAAGGAACATGGGAAATGGAGGAGTGTGAGGGTGGCGAGACTAGAAATGAGAGTTGGAGAGTTGGGTTCTTCTGTGCAGGTTGAGGGGTGTCTCCTCGACCTCAGTTCTAGGCTATCTCTAGAAGGGGAAGCTCTGGATGGAATTCCAACCGTGTTCAATGTTGCATGCTTGTTTGGAATTCGAAGTGCGACTACCATTTGGGACCCTGGTGAGTGGCAACTAAGGCACTAAGAGGAATGGAGATGTCTGGGAAGTTGTGAGATTCTTTTATGGGTCTAATGGGTGGGGAGGTGTGTGTCTTTTGTGGATTGTAGGAGTGATCTTGTAGCACCATTGTTCCGGCAGGTGGTTCCTATTTCTGATCTAAGTTCCCTTTGGGTCATGTTGTAGAGAACCTATCTAAGTAGTGTGCATCCTGAAAGCTTGGTTAGTCATACCACTTGTTTGCAGTGTCGTTGGTTGTTAGTTGTTACAGTGTTTTGGTTTGTCAACTTGTTGGAGGTAGAGGAGTCCTGCACTCCTGTCCTTCTTGATGATGAATCGGTGTTAGTGTTAGCCCACTATAACTGTTGCTCAATGAGAGGGGTATTTGTTTCTAGAATTGATACTCCCTTACTTGTCTTCAGGTCGGGTGAAGGGATGTGCATATTTGGGGTGAGGGGTTGGAGACTGCATAGATGGGGAGTTGATTTCCCCTCGTAGAGACTCACCTAGTCAAGTGGACCTGTTAGCTCCTCTCGACTCCATTGAGGCGCAAATTCGGCTCCTCTAGCACTATGTTGACTAGCTTGCCCAGATGCAACATGAGGATCACACTAACTTGTTCAGTTTTATTGCATATATTCTCCACAATTAGAGGTATATTTTGGATCGTCAGGATTCCCTTGAGAGGGCTAAACGAAAACTTCAAGATCACATTGATGAGCCTCAGTATTGCAACAAGAATGTTGCAACTCCCAAGGCTACCGAATTCAATTGTCAACTCGGGGTTTGTACAAACTTAAGAGGTAGTGGCGCTATATGTGTAGCATACAATGTGTGCTTCCTTTGAAGTCATGATGTAACAGAGTGCATGTACTGAAATCAAACCCTAAAATAATTGCAGAAAATGAACTGAAATGGAAACCCTAACCTATTGCAAGAAATAAAGTACAAGGAAAGAAACATATTCTAATTGCATAAAGATCATGAAATAAATGTAAAAGAAACCTAACTTAACCTTATTATCACATGTGATGATTTAAACTAACCGAGCATGGAATCTAATCTAGAGAGTGCTAACTGTTGTGTGCATGAATAAATCTAAAATAACTTTTCCTTTTTTATCTTTTTGCTTGAAAAATGTAAATGCTAATATTTCTTGGTTCTTTGGCAGGGGTGACAAGTGTGGAGGAAAAGGAGTACAATGGTTTAGATGACCTGGAGGGCAAGTAAGGCCTAATCCTGGCTTCTAGTGATGATTTTTCTCAGGGCTCAAAATAAGCCATTACAGGTTTTCCTATAGGATGTCTACATGAAGTACTAGTTCCTATAGGATGTCTACAGGATCCCCTGTTTTATTACAAAAACCAGGCTGAAAGCTTAAGAAGTGGTCTAGAAGGTGGATTGGAGCTTGGGAAAGGTGGACAATGGAAGAATAAGGCACGGAGGTGGTGGACACTACCCATAACTCAAGCAAGGGCTTCAAGATGGGTAGATTTTCTCAATGGAAATGACAATTTATAAAACAAGAATTCAAATTGAGAATTAATGGATTTTGTCTGCATCTATCCACAAATTCATCTATACATGGGAAATATATATTAAGTAACGGAAAATTACTAGTTTAAAAATTAGAAATTCGAGAACTAGTGAGCTAGTAAAATCTATCAAATGCCTAACCTAATCAAGTGAAAATGCAATTGGGTAATTTTTTTTATTAAATAAAATGTTTTGTGATCTAATTCAAGTGGAATAAACTTGATCGAAGCTCGTTAGCATGCTCTAAAAAATAGCAGAAATTTACTGTTCTTTGCTACAAAGGAGTTCCAGAAATCTAGATTTGCGAATACGAAAACTAATCCAAGTAGCTCAATGATCACTATGATATTCCAAATATTTTCCAAGGATGAAATGATGCTTTTGATCCTACAAAATAACTTACATAAACCATTTAACCCAATCCCACAACAAGAAATCATTAATACTAAATGCAAAAATAGAAAGAAATAAAAACAAGAGATGCATGTGAATAAGAAGTGAAAAGAAGGAAATAAAATGATACGAAAGGACTCTGAGGCTCCTGGGTTGGCCAAGACCAAGGAAACTCAGAGACCTATGGAGGAGAAGAAAATTTAGAAGCTGAACATGACACCAATCTTCATTATTTTCATCAATACAATTACATCCCCACAAGAAAATACAATGGAGCTGCAGAAATACAGGTTCTCTCCACAAGAAGACTAATCAAAATCCAACGCTAAAGGAAAATTCGACTTGGTACTTATAAAAAATGATTAGAAATCATTCCTCATGAAAGGAGGAAGCTTTCCCCACCAAAATCCCTTGATTAGTGGACCTAGTTCTCAATACTAGGAATTTGCATTAAATGGCAGGGAACACATTCCTAGATTTTCTCAATCATTGGAGTTCCACAATATGTGCCATAATTCCATAATATCTTGTTGACTTATTATTTAATATTGATCCTTCTGTAGTAGAGAGCAAGTACCTAAATTTTCTCCTCCTCTAAATCTTCATAATCTGCCCAATATTCTCATAATATTCCACAAAAATAAATAATATTAGGCACAAATATGAAATTATTCATAAAATTTCCTAATGAACATATTCAAGTTAAAAAATACATTATCTAATGCAAAAAGAGAGGTTTAATATGCTAAAGGATGGTTAGATGGGGCTTAATTTATGTTTAATTTAGAGGCACAGGCCTTAATTTATGTCTAATTTAGAGGCCCATCATACCCCCTACTGAAAGTGTTTCTCATCCTATGAGCAACGTAGTGACCTCATTGTGCCTCATTCATGGCTCTGGTGGCCTCTCTCCTGTGCATTCATCAATCCTTTCTCTTATGAATCTTGGCTATAAGTTATTGAAGGACAAGCCCAAAAATATCTTTGTGCATTGAAAAATCATTGTCTCTTGAGACCACTAGCTTGCCTTCTTCCCCTTATTCAAGATGGGTTCTTGAATAATTTTCAGTTTGGCAAGGTATTCCACATCCTTATCAACCGTATTCTACCTTGTTCCACCATTTGGACACCTCTAAAACCTTCAAAACATATTTTAGGGCTTGGACAAAAGCTAGAAAGAGATTAGAGACCTCTTGGAAAGCCTCTTTTCATCATTGTAGTTTGAGTTATGTTTTAATGGTGAATGCCTCATTTCCTTTTGTTGCCTTCTTATTCTCTCTTGTGGCCTAGATGATTTCCTAATGGCCTTTGAGTTCTCTGTTTTGATTAGGTCTCTCTTAGGCACTACCTTTTCTTTTGGTTTTAGCACCATTTGTGCCTTTCTTCCTTCTTGTAGCAACATTCTATCTTCCTGTAGCAGCCATTCCTTCTCTTTCATAGTCTTTTAATTGTATGGGAGTGATGAGAAATGATGTAAGGGGTTTAGAGGATGATGCTAGGGATCAAAGGGAGTAGTGTAGGTTTGTGAAAATGGAGAGGATGCTTTGTTTGTTTTTTAATAAATTTCAGGGTGAGACAGAGTGTAGGTTTTTGTTCTTGACATTATGAAATGGGATGGATGAATGATGGATAGATAGTGGATATGAAGTGGATGGAGGGCTTGGAGTGTTGTGGTGACTTGGACTTTGCAAAAATTTATTCTTTTAACTATTGTACCCATTCCTTGAAATCATCACCCTTCATAAATTTGACTTTTCAACATTGCATGAGTGAAGGAGTGAGCTGCAATTAACTAGTTGAAGGCAGCTGAGACTGCTGACCCATCCTTGCTTATAAAATCTCATATCTCATGCATTGACAACAAATTTCTAACTATAATATGCTCAAGATAAGAGGTCAAGAATATTGCATACCTGTACCAACCTGATGGTTGTTGGAGAGACATGCATGATGCTGCTGAGTTGATATTGTTGTGCTGCTAATGACTCATGTACATCTTCTTAACTTCCTTTTTCTTTTTTGTTGATTTCATTTTGCTGACGGGTTGTATTATTATGATGTGCAGGTGTTGTGGGACCTATATCAACCTTCCCTAAATAATACCTGACCTTTTGACCCATTTCTCCATCATATTGCCTCTTGTAGCTTCTTCTCAGCCTTCATGTAGAGACCCTGTAGTAATTCAGGACAACCTCTTGTAGCAGACTTGTTTTTTCCATATATCCCAAATGGTAGGATGAATTGATTTGAAATTTTCTGAGCATGTTTCCATCATCATTATTCACTTCCCGATAAACAAATCTTGGCCAATTGATACACAAATCTCAAGAAAAATGAAAAATCGTTGAAGGTGATGGAGGTCGATTTCTTGGAAATCGTGCAGTAGAATTTGCTGAAATTTATTAGGAATGTTACCATAATCCATATGCATCTCCCCATGAAACAACTTTTTAAATGGATGCACGGATATCGAGAAAATTAAAAAATGGTTGTATGTGATGGAGGTTGATTTCTCAAAAACTGTGCACTGGAATTTGCTGAAATTGCTTGAGCATGTTACCATCATCCATATGCATATCCCTTTAAAACAACTTGGCAAATGGATGCATGGTTTGCAAGATATGACAAAAATAGTTTCTGCTCTATGTATTTCTGTTTCCTGTAGTAAAATAGAGCATTCCTATAGTTTTTCAGGACAACAAGGAAAATGAGTGGTAGAAGCATGGAAATTATGATTGGATGGTGGAAATAGGTGAGGGTGATGGATTTGCATGGCTTTGGTCATGTTGGAGCAATTGAGAAAAGGAGGAGAAAGTCAAAATTTGACTTCTTTTGACTAGGTTTGACCTATTTTTTCTTTTGTTGGTGCCAACTTGTTTTTGTTGCTTGCAAATGTTGGAGGGAAACTACATTCATCAGAGAGATACATGGAGCAAAGATTTTTTTTTTTTTATAGGCCTACTAGCCACTTCAATGAGGTTTTAAACTAGTAGGTCTGCCTAGGTGCCTCAAAGGAGGTTTTCAACTAGGATTTCTTTTTTCTCTTTTGTTTTTTTTTCCAACCCATTAATCGCCTCATGGAGGTTTTCAATCAATGAGCCAATCTCAAGCACCTCAAAGGAGGTTTTCACTTGAGATTTTATTTTTTCTCTTATTTTTCATTTCATTTTTTTTCTACCGCACCTTACTTGAAAAACAAAATTACTTTCAAGTATAAGGATACTTCCAATGGAGCCATGTGCACATCAAGATGATAAACAAACTGATATGTAGGCTTGCAATATATGATTTGACATATACCTAGATTTCAGAGACCAAATGATTTGACTTTGAAAGGATCAAGCATAGTTGAAGAAGAGAGTGATGCTCCATCTTGTTGATTTTTTGGAACCAAACCTCAATATAACTTTGATGTCCATGGTTTTTTTGCTTATTTTGATCATTCTTCATGTCTTCTTCTACCATGACCTTCAAATATTCCTCTTTTTGTTGATTGTTCTCTTGAATACACTGAGGATTTGATGGTAACCATGAGGGAGCTTTCTCAATCTCGATTTTTGATGTCTGCTCTTCATCAAGTGCAGCCCATGATTCTTTGGTCTTCTCATTTGAATCTTCTTCTGGATGTGGTCCTTCAATGATATCAAGATAATCTCTATTTTGCAATACTCTTCGTGAGCTATGGTGAATACCATTGAGCTCAAGAGGAGATGTTTGGAAGTGTTGTACCTCAGCATTGTAAGTGGGCTGAGCTACTTCAATGTGCAGGTTTGGAAATGGTGGTACAGGTAGTTGAGTGGGAGTGGATATTTGTGATGGATGTGGTTGGGGTTGTGCTTGTGGTGGAGGTGAATGGTGGGGATAACATGGAGTTTGGTATCGAGGATTGAGGAAAATATTGAGGATATTGTGGATGGATCCCATAAGTTCCTTGCCAACCTTGTTTCCAAGATTGGTTTTGGGGTTGAGATGGCCAATGTTTCTAAGGAAAGGGTTTGTTCCAATTACTTTGAGATGGATGTGCAAAAGCTTGAAATTGTAAATTAGGCTCTTGCATTATATCAGGTTGAATAGGCTGCCATGGTCCTCTTGGAGGTACATAATATAGTTGCATTGGCAATTGACTTGCTCCATTGTCCTCTTGGTAAACTTCATTCAACCTTGGTAATGATGGACAATATTTAACATTATGTGATTATGTATGGACAACACAAATATCAACATCTTCTTTTTCTTCATATTGCATTCTTAACATTTCTACTTGTCACTTAGATTGCTAAGAATTTTCGTTTTAAAGTTATCAAGCAAATTTCCAAGTTTAGCTTGAATTACCGATCTGGATGTTGATTGAATTACTCTTGCCCTTCCTCTTGATATGTGTTTGCATGTCTCACAAATTTCTTCAAATGATAATTGATATACATCACCTTTACTCATGAGATCAAGGAGATCAATCCAGTCATTCCTAATTGTTCTAAGTAAGAGGGTTTTTAGTGCGTCAGATCCTAAATGTAGTTTTTCCCTCTTAACATTATACATGAAACTCTCTATTAGATCCTCAAGGCTCTCATCTTCTCTTTGATTCGTTCTAAATATTTATTCCTTAAGATCATGATCTTTATATTTTTCTAAAAATATCTTTTGCATATCATTCCATGATCTTATTGAATTAGTCCCTAAACTCATGAACCATTTAAGAGCTCTATCCTTCAATGTCGCTGGAAACAATTTAATTTTTTGAGTTTTTAATAAGTAACCATAAGATCTACAAACAATTTCAAATTCAAAGAGAAAGGTTTCCGGATCCTCTGACCTTAGACCATGAAACTTTGGAACAAAAGATGGAGGGATGTTCTTCATGTGCACACTATCATCAATATATTGAATGGGAAATTCGAGAGGATCTTCCTCATTGTCATCATTTCCATCCATTTCTTCTACATTCTTTGCCATCTCTTCTTATTCTACCTGCAAAAGGGATGTTGATGTGGCTTTTACTGTACCACGTGATCAAATGGGGAGGTGGGTTGGTGTTGGAGAATTTCTTTGTTTTTATGATTGAATGGAAACACTAATGCAATGCACTTTTCTATTTTTGAAATGAAATATGCCTAATGCATTTTTTTTCAAAAGGTAAAAATAAATGAATCAACTAGGGAAGAAAACAATGCATACTTTGACACCTCCCCAACAACGGTGCCACAAAGTGATGAGCCTCGGTATTGCAACAAGAATGCTACAACTCCTAAGGCTACTGACTTTAATTATCAACCCAAGGTTCGTACAAACTTAAGAGGTATCAACACTATATGTGCATCATACAATGTGTTCTTCCTTTGCTATCATGATGTAATGGAGTGCATGTACTGAAATCAAACCCTAAAATAATTGCAGAAAATGAACTAAAATGGAAACCCTAACCTATTGCAAGAAATAAAATACAAGGAAAGAAACATATTATAATTGCATAAAGATCATGAATTAAATGTAAAAAAAACCTAACTTAACCTTATTTATCACATGTGATGATTTAAACTAACCGAGCATGGAATTTGATTTAGAGAGTGCTAACTGTTGTGTGCATGAATAAATATAAAATAAATTTTTCGTTTTTATCTTTTTGCTTGAAAAATGTAAATGCTAATCTTTCTTGGTTCTTTGGTAGGGGAGACAGGTGTGGAGGAAAAGGAGTACAATGGTTTAGATGGATTGGAGGGAAATTAGGGGCCTAATCCTGGCTTCTAGTGATGATTTTTCTCAATTCAGGCTCAAAACAGACCACTACAGGTTTTCCTACAGGATGTCTACAAGAAGTACTAGTTCCTATAGGATGTCTACATGATCCCCTGTTTTATTACAAAAAGCAATCCAAAAGCTTAGGAAGTGGTCTAGAATGTGGAATGGAGTTTGGGAAAGGTGGATAATGGAAGAATAAGGCATGGAGGTGGTGGACACTACCCATAACTCAAGCAAGGGCTTCAATATGGGTAGATTTGCTCAATGGAAATGACAATTTTTGCTTATAAAACAAGAATTTAGATTGAGACTTTAAAGGATTTTGGCGACATGGGTGGATGAGGCTTGGATGACGCGAATGAGATGAGGTCTCCTTGAAATGTAGAAGCTCCTGCAACAACACACATTATTGTTTTCATCTATCCACAAAATCATCTATAGATAGGAAAGATTTATTAAGTAACAAAAAATTACTAGTCTAAAAATCAGAAATTCGAGAACTAGTGAGCTTGTAAATCTATCTAATGCCTAACCTAATCAAGTGAAAATACAATGGGGTAATTTTTTTTATTAAGAATGTTTTTGTGATCTGATTCAAGTGGAATCAACTTGATTGAAGCTCGTTAGCATGGTCTAAAAAATAGCATAAATTTACTGTTCTTTTGCTTATAAAACAAGAATTTGGATTGAGATTTTAGTGGATTTTGGCGACATGGGTGGATGAGGCTTGGATGACATGAACGAGATGAGGTCTCCCTACAATGTAGAATCTCCTTCAACAACACAAATTATTGTTTGCATCTATCCACAAATTCATCTATACATGGGAAAGATTTATTAAGTAACAGAAAATTACTAGTCTAAAAATCAGAAATTCGAGAACTAGTGAGCTAGTAAATCTATCAATTGCCTAACCTAATCAAGTGAAAATGCAATGGAGTAAATTTTGTTATTAAATAGAATGTTTTTGTGATCTAATTCAAGTGGAATCAAGTTGATTGAAGCTCGTTAGCATGGTCTAAAAAATAGCAGAAATTTATTGTTTTTTGCTACAAAGGAGTTCCATAAATCTATATTTGGGAATAGGAAAACTAATCCAAGTAGCTCAATGATTACTATGACCTTCCAAAGATTTTCCAAGGATGAAATGATTCTTGTGATCCTGCAAAAGAACTTACATCAACAATTTAACCCAATCCTACAACAAGAAATCATTAATACTAAATGCAAAAATAGAAAGAAATAAAAACAAGAGATGCATGTGAATAAGAAGTGAAAAGAAGGAAAGAAAATGATAACAAAGAGCTCTAAGGCTCTTGGGATGGCCAAGCCCAAGGAAACTCAGAGACCAATGGAGGAGATCAAAATTTAGAAGTTGAACGTGACACCAATCTTCATTATTTTCATCAATACAGTTACATCCCTACGAGAAAATACAATGGAGTTGCAGAAATACGAGTTCTCTCCACAAGCAGACTAATCAAAATCCATTGCTAAAGGAAAATTCGACTTGGTACTTATACAAAATGATTAGGAATCATTCCCCATGGAAGGAGGAAGCTTTCCCCTCTAAAATCCCTTGATTAGTGGATTTGGTTCCCAATACTAGGAATCTGCATTAAATGGCAGGGAACACATTCCTAGATTTTCTCAATCATTGGAGTTCCACAATTTGTGCAATAATTCCATAATATCTTGTTGATTTATTATTTAATATTGATCCTCCTGTAGTAGGGAGCAAGTCCCTAATTATCTCGTCCAAATCTTCATAATCTGCCCAATATTCTCATAATATTCCACAAAAATAAATAATATTAGGCACAAATATGCAATTATTCATAATCCTTCCCAATGAACATATTAAAGTTAAAAATACATTATCTAATTCAAAATGAGAGGTTTAGTATGCTAAAGGATGGTTAGATGGGGCTTAATTTATGTTTAATTTAGAGGAAAGGACCTTAATTTATGTCTAAGTTAGAGGCCCATCACACATTGACAGTTACGAGCCCTGCATTGCTCATGTGAAATCTCATATTCATGAATCTTTCCATTGCCATAATGATATTGACATAGTTCTAGAGCAAAATTCTCCCAACCCAATTCAATAGTTTGGATGAACTTTGGCTTTGTGTAATTTTTGGATAAACACATAAAGACTTGGAAATTTACCAAGGGAGATATTTATTGCTTTATAATAGCAAGCATTTGAATCACCAACCCAAACTATAGATGTACTAATTGGTTCCATTCTTGGTCACATACATTAGAGATTATGATTATATTTATTTGGCCTATATGAATGAAATTCTAAGGCCAAAGTGGATGAATGGTGCATATTTAAATCCCTTTAACTCAACCAACCACGACTCAATCCCCTAAATCATAATCATGCATTACCCCTATTAAGAGCAGTCCCTTAAAGTTTTGATGTTATTTATGTTTAGTCCCAGACATGTTTATCCATTTAGTTTACTTTCTACATTGTCTATTCAGAGTCTTGAGTAAGATTTCATCCACATTTTAGTCCTTTTGAATTTTTTTAAGTCTATGTTACACTTTTGTGGTTGGGGAAATTGAATGCAATCCAATTGAATCAAGTCATATGTTAAGTCTATGTGTTTATTATTAAGTCAATTTGTACTCAATTAAGTAATATTTGGGTTAAAGGTTGTGTCAAGATTTAGTGTAGTCATAGAATTTAGGTGGTAGGAAAAAAGAAAAAGGGTGCCTAATGGGATGACTGGGATAAATCCATGTCACAAAGTCGTGTCTTACTTGTATTTGAAAAAATAAAACTTAAGAGCCTAAATATTCTTGCATGAGATCAAGATACCCACCCTACCTACTTGTTACTTTTAGTCTTCTGCTGAATAGAATTACCAACTATATCATTTATGAGTTGATGCATTGACAAATGGAGTTGTGTCTTCTCTTTCTTGCCTCTCTAGTTACTAGAATTATTATACAAGTCATTTTAGAGATTTAAAATTAGATATTTTGAAAATACTTATTGTGGAGCATTTTCCTCTTTATGCACTTCTAAGTGACTCATCTAGTGCGGGGTGCTAGTTACCAACATGATGCAAGTCATAAAACAAATTCATTGTATATTAAGTACCCATGCACCAAAACATGTGTATTATCTTTTTGTAATCAAATCAAGAAATAAGACTAAGTATTTATTTGGTTATCGAAGAATTTCTCATCAACCAATCTCAATCTCTATGAAATGTATTTACTACTTTATAAATGCTATTGTTGTTCACAATTTATGGTAGTAGTAAACATAGTTAGGTTTTAAATGCTTTGGACATAGTTTTTATTCGCTCATATTTTTTTTCTATTTGTTATGCTTAGTAGTCATTTTACACCTTGGAGCTCCAATACTACATCATAAAGACCAAAGAAAATTGTAATGCCTCTTTGCTTTGAGCACCCATTATCTACGCACACCACCATAAATAAAACTATTTACGAGTAATCATGGGGAAAGTAACAATTCAGGAAGAAATCAACTTAAGAGTTATTGTATCTAGAATTTGTAAGTCTAAAAAAAAGAGGCCCTAGTTGGAGAAGTGGTCAACCCCTGAGTGAAAATCATGGAAGATCTCATGGGAATGATGGAGAATATCAAGTTAGTCAACCACAATTCCACAACTGTGGATTTGTTTTCCTTGTACTCATCCATTTATAAGCAAAAAGATGCCATAGATAATGGTGAAGTTGTCTTCGCATAGAGGCTTGAGTTTGAGTTACTAGGGGGATCCACCTTCATGAATTTGCTAGGGATCCCTAAATTTGGTGTCTTAGGAGAACTTTCCTTGTGCACAAAGTTTCTCATTAGTTAGGTGCACCATCACAACCTTTAGTTATATAAGGCTTACCCTATCCATGCCCATGCTATCAACATGATTATAGGGTTGTCTATCAATGGGTGGGATGATACATATGCATTGTAGAGGTGGAGAATACCATAGCCAATATTTCTCTATTAATTCATTTAATATAACATCCCACTTAAAGTAATGAGGAAAAATCCCCATCCACATTTTTTTTTATAATGATTCTCTTCATTATGCTACTCTTACTTATCATTAAAAAGATAATGACTTTCTCCATGATAATATTTCTTAAAATTTTTGAAAAATTAAAAACTAGAAAAAATAAAAAAACAAAACATAAATTATATATATCAAACATTATTAAGAAAATCCATATTCACTATAATATTAAAAAAAAAAATTGGAAAAACAAATGCATCCTTAAGAAACTGGGCCTCTCATTAAATCTCTCTAAAACTCTTATAAACAAATAACACTTTTCATAAACATTTTAACAACAACAACTTAAATCTACACAAAAAAAAAAATTAGCCCCAAGATACTTCTATTAAAGTTATGTTATGTTGGACATTGGATAAACCAACGCTTCCCATGTGTTTCGAGACATGGAATAATCGCCTCTCATGGATCCTTATCTCTGGCGATGCGATCATTGACTAACACCTATGGTTTTTTCTCTAATGACAATCACAATTCCCAACAAGTGGTATAAGAGCGTAGATCACAAATTTGATACACACCTGACTCGCGTTGGGGGGAAGATAAACCCGCAGGTGTTAGTCAACGATCACATCGCCAAAAATAAAGACCCACAAAAAGTGATTAGTCAATGTCAAGAAACACACGAACAACATTAATTTATCTAATGTCCAACATATTATTCCCATATTACCTAATTATCATTTCAACTAATTTTAATAATACTTTTTATAAATATTTTAATAACCACAACTTAAATCTACACAAAAATTAATTAACTCCAAAATACACTCTAGTAAAATTATATTATTTCCATATTAACTAATTATATTTACTACTTTCAACAACAAAAACTTAAATTCTACACCAGAATGATAGAGACTCTCTGAGGATATTTCCCTACAACCTAATTTTCATTTTACTACATGGTAATTTTAATTCATAATGTTGTTCTACTCTCTCACTTAAAGTTATGTGATAAAAGTATCATAAATATAAGATGACTTTGAAAAAAATGAATAACATGCTAAATATATTTTAGGTTTATTTTTTATATATTGTTTTTATGGCATGGAAAAAATATTTAGAGAAATTTAAAAGTTATATGATTTAGATTCTTTTTATTAAATTATATATATATTTTTTATTATTGAAATTATATTTTTGAATATATAAATAAATGTAATATTTTAAATTTTTTTATTACATTTAAATTTTATATTTCTATTTTTTTGGTTTTTTTGTATAGTATAAGTTATGAGAAACCACAATTGAGAGATATTTAAACTATAAAAATCACAAAGTATAACACTTAAATCACATTGTACTTGGACCACATCAACCATTAATAATGTAGGAGCATCCAGCTGAGGGTATCATGGCTGGGGTGTTTGGTCTCAGCTAGGAAGAACAGGTTCACACTTATCATTTAGTTTCATTTCCATTTGTTGGTTAAAACAACATTTAGGGACTTGTTTGTTTTTATTTTAATTTATTAGGTAAATTGCACTTAGGAACATCATGATTAGAGGAAGGTTGTCACAACCATCTTTTTCTTTGTTTTTCTTTTTAATTAAACAACTATATTTCGTACAAAATATATATTTTCCAACAGAGCAAGAAAACAAAAAAAACAATTTTCACAACTATGTAACTACCAATGTAACTGTGAGCAATTGTGAGAAACTGTCACGAAATAGTACAAAAGAAAGCATATCATATTTTGTAGAGGTTCGATATACCAGAACAATAATAGCATACTAAAGAAAATAAATTTTCAAAAGCCTGAGCATCTTAATCCATCTGTAACAAATGATTTTCCCATTTATTTTCTTTTCCCCCTAATTACTTAATGTAACAATTAGTCAAAACAGTGCATTTCTCTATTTCTAGCAATATTTCCTAACAAACGGAGACACAGTTCCTAAATTCGAATGACGAAACAACAAGTATTGTATTAACTGAAGGCCCAAATACATAGTTCCAGTAGCAGCAAAAATTCCAGACATACGGGCGCAAACAACAGCCACAGAAGAATTCTCAACAGACCAACAGTCCTAGTTACTGTGAGATACATTCACAACAGAGGTAATCCATGCACATATAATTTCTCTTTCTCTTTATAAACAATGTAATACTGGCATACAAAAAATAATCATAAAGTGCTTAGACAACCACAGCAAGGTAGGATGACTCCATCTGCAGGAAAAACAAACTGCGAAGCCAGGGTTTGAAAACCCAGTTGGCTACGAAACTGTTGAAAAGAAAAAGTTACATATAGCCGAAGCCCGAAGGTCACTTGACACCAGATAAGAGATAGAGGAACCGAAGTTCTCGAGCCCTAACCTAACAGTGGACCACACCAGTGTAGGAACTGAGAAAGGAAGACTACAGAAAAGAACTATAGCAAGGAGCGACCCTACCGGATCCATTGGTAGCAATTGGCATGGCGAATAAATTTGGAGCCAACCCCAACCTGTAATAGAAAACAACAAAGATGTAACAGTTGTTTGCATTCCAGTACCTAGAAGGAAAAGTAATGAGTAGTGAAGGTAAGGGTCTGTAGATTAACTTACCAGAGGAGCAGACAGTGCCGGAGGAAAAAATTCACACTTGGGTCACAACCACAAGAGGGAGCCCTGCTCACAAGGAGTGGCTACTCTTAGTACCAAAGAAAAACTGTGAGAATAAACTATAGTGTGGAGAGAAGGACTTACCTTGCCAGTGCTGAGTGAAGCCGAAGATAGGGTCCATTGTGACTGAAACCTGCAAACCAAAGAGAATCACAAACAAATCAACCAAAGAATATACACAAAGAAAGTGAAGATAATAGTAGCAAGAGCAGCGGCCATGAAGAGGAATAATAACCCAATAGAGGAATGAAGGAAACCCTCTAACAAAGCCGACAGAGCCATCGACACAATGCCAGGTGAGACCAACCGAGTAGCAAAAGAGGAAGTGCAGGCAAAGTTACCAAGCCACTGGGCAGAAGAGTCCATAACCAAGTGCGGAGCGAGCACCATTGTAACACTCAACATAGTTACAGACAGACTAATGATAAACCCTCACTGTGAGCAGAGAAGAGCCAAAGCGCTAAAGTGACAAGTGAACAAGTGTTGGAGCATCGTCGAAGAGCGGGAGGGTGAAGTCTGAGGCAGGGAAAAGTGTCCTCTCACACCTATTCTGTACTCATCAATTAACTACGCCATCAAATCGAAAAAACCAAAATATCTGTGTTGATTATTGATATAATGTTAATCATGTTTGCGCCGACTTTGTCTTAGTGCTAATCACAACTTTAAATTATTGTTAATCTGCAAGCTAAAAGGGCTGGTCCCATCATATTTTGGTATCAGAGAAGGTTTTGAGCTTTAAAAAGAAATGGAAGTTGGAAGACGAGGTCATGGGAGAGGTGTTCAGAGAGTAGCAGAGGAAGGATTACGGGAAGAGATTAGGATCCTTAATGCCCGTTTGGCGGCAGTCGAAGCAGGAAGGAGAAGGGATTCGGAGGTAGGAGATGACAGTGATGAAGAAGCTATAGTTGTGACAGTTGGATCGGATGAAGAAGGACTTGAAATCAGGTTATTGAGGTCAGTCTTGTTGGCTAGCAGTAAGCTAAAGCCAGAGATATCAAATTACGATGGTAGCTTGTCCATAGAAGTACTGTTGGACTGGATTAGTGAGTTGGACAAATATTTCGAATGTGAGGAGGTCAGCAAAGATCAAAGAGTTAAATTCGTTGCAACCAAGCTGAAAGGACACGTGGCCTTGTGGTGGGACAGTGTCCAAGTAGAAAGAAGGAGGATGAATAAGTTGCTAATTAAGAAATGGCCAAGAATGGTAGCCAAGATGAAGGGCAGATTTTTGCCCAAATATTACCAGATTGACCTACATCGACAAGTGCAGAATTTTAAGTAGAGAGGAATGACAGTGAAAGAATATACTGGAGAATTCTATCGGGTGAATTTGAGAGCTGGTTACACGTAGGACACCCCGGAAAAAACAACAAGGTTTGTGAACGGCCTAAGGCTGGAGATATTGGATAAGATAAGTATTCTCTCTCCAAGGAACATAGAAGAAGCATACCAGAGTGCCATAAAGGCAAACGAGAAGATCACAAGGAAACAAAATGCCAGGAGAGGATGAGGAACTCGTAGGGGAAAAGGACAATCCTATGGCAGAAGATGAACTGCCAACAATAGTGAAGATGGCAGTAGTTCCAAGACTTCAGGGAAAACAGAAAAAGGAGACAACGCTAGAGGAGGAAGGCCATATCAGTGAGGAAGGGGAAATGGCAGAGGTAGAGGAGCTGCCTACCAGTGCTACAAGTGCCTCAAGTGGGGGCACAGGTCTTTTGAGTGTCCTGAAGGAGAACAAGCTGGTCCAAGAGGAGCATATGTTGCAGAGCCTGAGGAGGTAGAGGCACCACCCCAGGAAGTAGAGAATGTGCTGGAAACAGGGGAAGCCTTAATTTTGAATAAAGTACTGTTGAAGCCAAAAAAGGAGACAGCTGAACAAACTCAAAGGAAGGCATTATTCCAGATAGTTTGTAAGTCACACGGAAAATGCTGCAAGCTGATTATCGATAGTGGGAGTACGGATAATCTGGTTGCCATAGAGATGGAAGAGAAGTTGGGTTTGAAGCAGCTGAAGCACCCCACTCCCTATAAGGTGTCATGGTTGCAGAAAGGCCATTAGCTGTTGGTTGATGAACAGTGTGAAGTTGAGTTCCATATTGGAAGGTATAAGGACAAGGTTATTTGTGATATTATGCCTATGGACGTATGTCATATACTGCTAGGAAGGCCATGGCAGTATGACAGGAAGGTAGTTCATGATGGAAAGACAAACTGTTACAAGTTTGTCAAGGATGGGATTAAGCACACGCTTGTACCCATCAAGGAGAAGGAAGCAACAGAAACTAGTGGAACCAAAGTGTTGCTGGTGGGAGGAAAGGAATTTTTGAAACAGGTTGAAGATAGCGAGATAAAATATGCTATTGTGAAGAGGCCAAAAATAGTGTTGTAGCACACCGAAATTTCATATTTGCCTGAAGAAATTTAGAACATGTTGCAGGAGTTCAGTGACATTGTAGTGGACGATTTTCCGGATAAATTGCCTCCTAAGAGAAGTATCAGTCATCAAATAGACTTTATACCCAGAGTTAGTCTACCAAACAAGGCAGTGTATTGAATGAGTCCTAAGGACAACGAGGAGATTAGGAAACAGGTACAGGAATTGCTAGATAAATGGTTGATAAGGGAGAGTTTAAGTCCTTGTGCAGTTCCAACAGTTTTAGCTCCAAAAAAAGGAGGAGAGTGGTGAATGTGCACCGATTCAAGAGCCATCAATAAGATTATGATCAGGTACAGGTTCTCGCTGCTGCGGATGGATGACATGATGGACTGTTTGAGTGGAGCAGCATAATTCTCGAAAATCGATCTAAAGAGTGGATACCACTAGATTCGAATCAGGTAAGGAGACGAATGGAAGACAACCTTTAAAACCAATGAAGGCTTATATGAGTGGTTGGTGATTCCATTCGGGCTAAGCAATGTCCCTAGTACCTTTATGTGCTTAATGAATGAGATGTTAAAAGGATTCATTGGAAAGTTCGTGATTGTATATCTTGATGATATACTGATTTTTAGTAAAACTAGAGGAGAACATTTTCGACACATTCAAAGTGTGCTGGAGAAGTTACAACAAACAAGTTGCTGATAAATCTAAAAAAATGTTCTTTTCTTTAGAAGGAATTAGTCTATTTGGGTTTTGTGATTGCAGAAAATGAGCTGAAGATGGACCCAAAGAAAATTGCAGCAATCATTAGCTAGCCATCCCCAAAAGTCTGTTTAAGGTACGTAGTTTTCATGGGTTGGAAAGTTTTTATCATAAGTTTATAAGAAATTTTAGTGAGATCTACGCACTTATGTTGGATACTATAAAAAAGGCAAGTCAACCTTTCTGTTGGACTAAGGTAGCAGAGAAAAGCTTTCAAATGCTGAAGAAGAAGATCACTGAAAGACCAATCTTGAGATTTCTAGATTTTAACAAGCTTTTCCAGGTTCGTTGTGATGCCAGTGGTACATCCATTGGCGCCATACTCAGCTAGGAAGAAAAACCTATTGCTTATTTCAGCAAAAAATTGAATGAAAGCAGGTAGAAGTACTCATCTTACGACAAGCAGTTCTATGAAATTGTCCAAGCATTGAAGCATTTGAGACACTATTTGTTGGGGAATGAATTTGTTTTGTTTTCTGATAATTTTGCATTACAAGATGTTATGCATCAGCATAAGCTGAACCACAAGAATGCAAAATGGGTTGAGTACTTGCATAGTTTCGCGTTTGTCTTGAAGCATATCAGTGGATAGGCCAACAAGGTAGCAAATGCATTGAGTAGAAGAGCTTTGCTCTTACAGGAGAGCATGATACAAGTGTTGGGTTTCGAGCACCTGCCAGACTTGTATCATACATATATGGACTTCAAGGAGGCTTATGAAGCCTACCAAAATCCTTTGTTGAGGAATAATAGTCCATGGCTGGACTATAACTTACAGGAGAAGTTGCTATTTAAAGGGGGACAACTATGCGTTGCCGTCTGTTCGATGAGGGAGAGCATCATTAGGGAGAAGCACAATGGAGGTCTAGCTGGACATTTTGGCATTGGTAAGACCTTAGACCAACTCGACCATTTTTATTACTAGCCAAAGATGCGAAGGGATATGCAACGATTTGTAACCAGATGTAAAGTGTGTCAGGTGGTGAAAGGACATAGTTAGAATACAAGACCCTACACACCACTACCTATTTTGAGTAGACTGTGGGATTCAGTCAGCTTGGACTTTGTCTTGGGTCTACCAAGAACGCAGCGGGGTTACGATTCTGTGATGCTGGTAGTAGACTGGTTTTAAAAATGGCACATTTCATCCCTTGTAAAAAAAGCAGCGATGCCACTCACGTGGCCCACTTGTTTTTCACGGAGATAGTCAGGCTACACGGCCTGCCTAAGTCCATAGTTTCTGATAGGGACGTGAAATTTACAGGACACTTTTGGCGCACCTTGTGGAAGAAGATGGACACATAGTTAAGTTTCAGCTCTGCTTATCACCCATAGATCGATGGGCAAATAGAGGTGGTAAACAAGAGCTTGGGAAACCTGCTACGAAGCTTGATCAGAGAAAATTCATGGATGTGGGATCGTGTACTTGCCCAAGCGGAGTTCGCTTACAATGAATCACCAAATTGCAGCACGAGGTACAGTCCTTTTCAGATCTTATATGGCATGCATCCTCGCGGAGTGCATGAGTTACGAGATCTAGGATAGCAGGAAAGATGGAGTGTGGATGGGGAAGATTTCGCCAAAGCAATGAATGACCTACATGAGCAGGTAAAGACGAAGTTGTAGGACAACAGTCAAAAGTATAAGCAGTGGGAAGATCTGAAATGGAGAGAGGTATAGTTTAATGTGGGGGATGAAGTCCTCACACATTTGCATAGAGAACGGTTTCCTAGGGGTGAATAAAACAAACTGAAATACAAAAAGATTGGACCTTGCAAAATTTTGCGTAATTTTTCGACCAATGCTTATGAATTACAACTACCTCCAGGGATAGGCATATTGCCCATTTTCAACGTGGCAGACTTGTTTCCATATATTTCCAGTCCTGAAGACGACAGTTCAACACGACCTACACGGGACACACAAGAAGGAAGAGACACTTGGATGAGGCAAATGCCTTCAGCTCAACCCCTTGAGATCGAGAGGATCCTCGACACTCAAGTGGCTAGGCGAACTTGGCAGAAGGAATACTTACAGCATCTTGTCAAGTGGAAGAACCGTCCTGTTATCACCCCAAGAAACTCTCCTAGGTTGTATCTCAGAGATGCTCAGGAACATTACAAACTCAAAAAAATGTTGGAAACAGATGAATGGGAGGAATGATGCTTGTTCAAGCGAGAAAACCACTTCTACTATGCTTAACTCCAGACATGGGTGAACACCCCCAGACTACAAGGCTTTAGACCACCAATTACTCACAGTTTGAGGATTAAGTGAATATGGAGAATATTTACCACACCAGCAGATGCACAAGACCATGTGATGGCCAGCTGCAACCAGTAAAGAGGTCGACAAATCTATCTCCCAATGCACAGACATGATGACAACTCTCTGGCATTAAGTAAACAGGGACCTGCATAACATATTCAATGATACCATAAAAGACTAACACAGAGGTGGGATGACAGCCCCTCAAATGCTAAATATCAAGAGCACATGAAACTGCATAACAGGCACAACCTAGAACAGAGAAGAAGTGGAAAGTGAGCAATTAACAACAAAAGAAGCTTGTATTAGCTGAAAATGAAGACCAAACGCTGCAAGTATCAAAGTAGTTACAGTCTCCAGAAGTTTAACATTACATCAAAACAACAACCATCCACAATAACATCTGTGCTCTAGGTATATATAGAGTTTCATTACAAAGATATTTTGCTATTCTAGGCGTGGAGGGGTCATAATTGACCACCAATCGCTTTCACTGTTTGATGGAGTCTTTGGTACAATTAGTCTGCTTCAGTGAATGAATTTGATCTTTTTGAATGCTTTGTTGTCCTTCTCGAACAGGTGGAGTGTCGTATGGATGAAATTCCATAATTGCTTAATGCATTTAACTTCTCGAGGCTTGTTCTTTTCCTTCTCAACCATACTGTTTTTTGAATGCGGTGGTTGAAGAGTAACTGCGCAAAATGATGAAACACTGGCCAAATTCTCCCTTCGGATGCACGAGACAGGCTATGGATGCAAACGGTATGGTGGAGGCATGAGTATGACGGGAACAAATATTAGCTGTTGGATCGCACAGATGAACGGCGGATAAGGCACAACGGGAGAAATTGGGAGAAACTGGAGTAGACAATCGTCAGTTCTTGGATCCCAGGAGGGCAGATCCAACGACTATCGGGGGGAAAAGGTGCATGGGGAGATAATGCGCGGGGATGGGCAAATGGCAGTAAGCGGTATGTATCGCACTACTTTTGGTGAGTGAGCGGTAAAGGCGTTCGGGCTCGCGATTCCATTAGAACTGTGACGCGTGGTAGACAGGAACGAGCAAAAACCACTTTATCACGAGCTAACGCGCGGGCAACTTGCGGGAGAGGGAGGAGCGAATGTCGTTGGATCAAATGAATGGTTGGTGGAGATCTGTTGGCAGGAGGTATCGGGAGATATAGGATCGGATGGACGAGGGCCGTTGGATCACATACGGGTGGATCGGACGGTGGAGAAGCGATCGCAATATTGCGTCGGCAAAAGACAAGGGGGCGTAGCTGAATACACATGGATGTGATTGTGATCAGCGACTAAAGCCCAAACCCGATAAAGGAATTAGCTGCAGTTTATAATCATATCGGATCCAATAGGGGCAATCGATAATCGACCATTGGCGATGTTATAGACATGGATTAAAACATACCTCCTAAAAGCTGCGATTGCGATTGCGATTGTGGCGGAAGGTCGTATGGGCGCGGGCTCATGGGTTAAGAGCCTGGGGCTTGAGGTTTGAAAGGGCTATTTTGTAGAGTTTATACGAAAAATAGAGGAAACAAATCTGAAGAAGGATAAGCAGGATATGGGTAGAAAGGAGATAGTGATTGATGCGGAATCCTTCTGCGCACAACCAAACAGAGCAAGCCTATCTCTGACCTTAGAAAATTATCGTTGTATAGCAAAGATAACACTAGCTCCTTCTGGGGATGAGATCCTCCCTGTGAGATCTCAAGAACTTCAGACCAATGCCTTCATGCAACATAAGCTTAAAAACATTGCCTAGTATTCCATTGGGCATGGAGTATAATTAAGTCTACGCTAAAACCCGTAAAAAAAAAAAAAAAAAACATGCTTACAATCATTCAGGCTCGGAAACCTTAAACAACATAAATCTTCAAAAATTGGCCATCTACTGGACCATCAAAACTGTTTCCCCTCCTCAAAACATAACCTTTTGCTACCAACCGAGCTTTGTATTTCTCGACCTTCCCCTCTGCATTTGTCTTCTTCTTGAACACCCATTTGCTGCCAATGGGTTTCCTTCCAGCCGGCAACTCCACCAGATCCCAAGCCTCATACCAATGGAGATATTTGTCCATCCTTATATACCCATGATCCTCCCCACTTCTAGTCAATGTGGGAATTTGGTCATATACCCAACAATCCTCCCCTCGAACAAAGGACCATTGAGCCTCCCCTCAAACGATTATCCATCCGTCCACTCTCTACCAACCAGGATTCTCTGCTCCAATGCGTTGGAAGCACATGCCTTACATGGAGCACCACCTGCCTTGAGAACTTGCTCTATCGCAGGTCAACTCCTCTTAACCGTTTTGGGACTAGGACACATCCTTGAAGAATCCGGAGCACACCGCCTGTCTAACCGAGCTCATCCACGGATCCCATCGTGATATTACTAGGGCCCACCACCTTCGTTCGGCATTCCGAGGATTCATCCACTTGGCTAACTTCAAACTTGGCTCTGATACCACTTATAAGTTTTAACCTCGTACAGAAATTACCTGCATACGAATTATAAATCACAGAAAAATAAACAATGCGAGAGCATAACACATAAAAACACATATGCACAGAGATTTTCCCCTGGATCCCAAAACCGGGACTACCAGCTTGCTTTTTCATTATGTTACTTTCAATGTTACAATACATATTTATACATGCCGAAGCATCTAATACCATGGACCGACAACCATCGCGTCCAAAACCATGGATCAAAAACCATCGCGTCCAAAAAACATGTGTGAAAATCATGCACAAAACCATAGGTGGGCCCGCCCAACCTAACATAAGGTCCAAAACCAAAATTTTCCCCATAAAGTGGGGTTACGGGTACCCCTCAAACCCCCTGTTAACTATGTGGAAAGAATATAACACAACCCAACACCAATTATCCTTCTCGGTGGCTGACAAATTCTTTAATTGTAATGGGTACTACTGAAGGAGGCTGAGGCTTCCCTTGTTTAATCTTGGTGCTCCTTATTCTTTTAAAATATAAGGACCCTTGCTTGGGCTTCCTCCTTATGGTTTTTATAGGTGTGTAAATGGCTATTAGGGTGGCAACCACCTCTTTCTTTGTATTCCCCTCTGATAGGCTTACTTGATACACTTGCTTTCTCTTATTTTGAGGTCTAGAGGCCTCCCTAAGGGTCTCTTTTTCTGCTTCTAGTTTCCCTTCATCTTCCTTCTTCTCTTATCTAGCTTATTTTTCAGTTTCTTCTTTCTTCCCTTCAACCTCTTCTTCCTCTTCAACTTATTCTTCCTCTTCAACTTATTCTTTAACAACACTATCTTTGGTGGTCCCTTAATGTTTTAGCAGAGTTTGGGCTTGAGTCTCAATGAAGGCCTCCCTGTCCATGTCCACAAAATCTATCCGTAGCACAGGGTTTTTGAGGTGACTCAAGGCATTCATAACAATTAGCCTTATGAGGCCATTATGAGCAATGTACTGGTGCTTTCCGTCTCTCACCCTCTGGCTCATTTCATTCATACATTGAAGGAGAAAGTGGGGAATAATGATAGGCTACTTGGGATGGGTGATTATGTTTGGAACCTCAGATAAAAGACTACCCTAAACTGATATGAATACACAACTCTTAACCTTCCTTCACAAGATATGTAGTTTAGGATGTGATAAGGCACCTCATCCTATGGGTAAGGGAGGCTCTCCCTTCTAACTCCATTCTTATCTTCAACTGGATTTTCTTCAGGGAGGAAGAAATTCTTCTTGGATGTGATGGATTTTATCATATCCTCCTTGCCCCACCTAACTCCTATAGGTATTGTGGTCACTCTGCTAATGATATCTACATTCAAATGGATGACAAGTCCTCTTACAACAGTGGTGGCACTATATCCCCCCCTAAGAGTGAAGGGCCATGGAAATTCATGAGTTATTTCATCATCATACCCCTTTAGCTTCTCAAAGAACCCCATCCATTGGTGGCTTATGAAGATATCTATCGCAGGAGGATGTTGGTGGATGCTTTTAGAGTCAGTGGGCTCCCTTTTATTGAAACCCAATCCTATGTTTTCTACTGTTGCTTCCTCAAGTTTCCTTAAACAATTTTCTGTCAATTGTTGTTTTTGAGTAGCTTAGGGTTTCAAGGTAGAGGTGAGAGGGGTGGTGTTCTTCTTCTATCTAGAGGGAGGAAAATTGCATGCCAAATTCAAAGCAAATCAATGTTTCTGCTGTTATCACTCAGGTTGTCCCTAAGCTCCTGAAGGGATACGGCCAAGGTAACCACAAACCAATCTTTGGATTGCAGGTTCTAGCCCACCTGCAATCAAAGAGGGCTCTCTCTTAATGATTTAGCTTTGTTGATGATGATTTTAGGCTAGCTATTGGATTCAGTGGGTATGTTTCAGTTTGGATGGAGTTTGAATGGAAGGAAGTTGCATTCAAGCAGAGAGGTAAGGGATAGTGTGATAAGTTTCAAACCATTGGGCATGGAGTCGCGGATTCAGGCTTGCTGTTGCGTTCTCTTGGACACAAGAGGATTATAGAGCATGATAGCTATACATGAAACAATACCAATTGCTAAAAAGATGGAATGAAAGCCAGAGATGAAAGGCAATTAAGAATCTTTCATTAGCTAACAGAGAAGGGAGGTGAATGAATGGTTATCTAGGAGCAGTTAAGAATTCCTAAACTAACATTCATGTGTGAAAGAAATAGTGTAAACATGATCATTTAAGTATGCATATTCATAACCATTCCTAATGAAAACATATAGAAATCACAGAAATTGAGCATAGGGTGCTGCCAAGCAAATCCTAGACTATTCTTCCTTTCTGTGATTTTAGATGGTGGAACATAGATGATAAAACAAACATAAGAAACCAAACAGAGTTAAGGAACACTTATTGAACCATGTAGGAGCACAGGAATTCCACAATCACTTTTCAGCCAATTGAACACAGTGCACAGTTCATTCTCCGAACTCTCAAGCAATCTTTGATTATAGAAATGATCACATATACAGTGCGAGTCTCTGCTCGAGCAAAAAAAAAAAACGAACCAACAAAACTAACCAACCAACCCCTATTACATTTTTCAGGGTAGGTAAAATATCTAAAAGTATTTATTACAACTGACCTAAACAGGTCTGTGGGAAAGCTTTCTAAAACCTAATTTATGCTGGAATTAAATGCAAGTAAGTCTCCTTTGGGCTGCACCAGAGGCAGCTGGATGAAAAGTGAGTTGATGTGGTGTCCTCTGTGACTTGGTGCAGTGATTCTGTAATAACTGTGCATCGAACTCTAGTCCACTGATCTTCTGTGATTTTAATGTGTAGTCATTTGTGCTGGTGAGCTTTGAATGCTTCCTTAACTGCTTCTTGACTTTCAAGGTTTTCCTTTAATGCTTCGTTCGCCTCGAGCCCTGAGAAGACCTCCACTGATACTCTCTGCCGCTTCCTAATACTTTTTGACATGGCTTTTGGCTGCATATTTTCTCTGATATTCTTTAATCTCTGAACCGGGTCTCTCTCTGTCTTTTGATACGTTCAAATCTGCAAAATCGGGCCTTTTCTGCCTTTTTCGGTGAAAAAATGGCCGAGGAATCAAAAGATTCCCTAAATATTCTGTAATATGGCCTATTTCCCTAAGCGCTAATCGCGCATCGAAAACTGCCTCAGAAATTCGATCCGGGGCTCCGAAGCTTGATTTTTGCACTTGCGCGTTTTGAGCTGCTGATGTCAGCATGACGTCAACGGTACGACGGATGACGTCAGCAGTGGGACCCCCCTGTACGGATGTGACGTCAACATCATGACATCAGCATGATGACGTGGCAGTACGGTAGGGTGACGTGGCAAGGACATGGTGGCAGGGTGAAGGCAGGTGAGCGGTGAGGTGGGGGCGAGGTGGCAGGTTGACGTGGCGCCCACGTTACGCAAGGAGAGGGTGGTTTTTGGCTCACATCGGACTGCCTTTGGTACGGAGGTGGTATTTGTCAGGGGCGGCCTGATGCAATGGGATGCCGCCAACTGTCCCAGTGTACGTTGGTAAAACCGTCGGACATCGGGTGCTAACCAACCATCACAAAAGGGCGCCCGATATGTATGAGGGCTGTCGGATTTGGGAGGGGCGATCTGACGATGGACAGGCGGAGAAGAAGCGCAGGCTTTAATATAAATGCGCGCGTGATAAACTTCAATTTTTCGCGGCCTGGGGTGGGTTTTGAACTTTAGAAAATGGTGTAATATGGTTTGGTGCTTTGGTTATTTATTAATTGGACATAAATAAATCCCAAAAATGAAAAGCACGGGGGTTGTTAATGCATTTGAAGGGGGTTTTTTGTGTTTTTGGAAGGAGTCCAAACACCTCGAATGGGAAATTTATGCAGAGATGAGGTTTCTTACTAAGATCTAGGTGAATTTAGTAATTCCCAAGGGGATATTTATGGTTATGTTTCAACCAGAGGGATGGGATATTTACATAGGGGAATTATCACCATAGTTTTAGTAGGGGGAAGGGAAATAGATAGGGATTTACATAATAATGTCAGGAGTTAATATGAAAATGACAAGAAGGCGCTAAGTCTTAGAGATCTTATGCTCTGAAGGGGAGATAGAACTTTGTAGAGAAAATATGGACTCTCCTTGAGTAAAGCAGATCTTTATCAAGGCAAATGATATGAAAAATGATGAAACTAAGAGATATCAAGCAGATCTTGACCTCTTTTGGGGGAAGTTAATAAATGAGTTAGGGAAGTAGGAGAGGGGAAGTTAGTCATACCTCGCTTGAATTCCTTCAAATTGGAACTGCTTTGCCATACTGATTTAATAGATATAACATTTGAAAACACAAAATTGATCACAATCAATGATTCTGCAACCACAAAACTACCTACCCAGCCTACTTACCTAACATTTTTTTTTCTTCTTTTAGTTTGGGTGCACTTAGACTTGCAGACCCAACTTTTCAACTTTTTCGTTTTCTGTCCTCCTATCTACAAACTACCCTTATTTCTTCCAAGGGCCCAGATTAAGCAGTTGGGCTCCTTTGATTCTCTATCTATCTAAGAATCTGCCAAGATTAAGCTGATTGGACAGATTATTGATTATCTATATTCTAAAACAGGAAATTGAAACCTAGGGAGACCAAGATTAAGCTGTTTGGACCTCCCTTTAGCTGAGGATTCTACAAAAATGGAATAACTCTTCAAAATTGGAATGCAACAGATGAACTTTGACTAGCACTCTTTCATGGCCTCTTTCTTTGGTGTCTGTCAGCAAATATGGAGCATTGCAGCATGCAAAGTATGACATATTTGGCAAAATGTCAATCATGAAATATGAGTAACCCGCTGCAGCAGGAGGCTAACAGCTGCTACCTTGCTTCCCTCACATGTAAAAGAGTTTTTGAGAAAGAAATTCATTCTTTAAGGGTTTGTTATAGGATGCATGTACATGCAAGAATTAACCAAATTATTTGACTATTTGTTATAGACATATTTGGGCACTGCAACCCCAACCACATATTTCCATAAACCAAGGGCTTCTAAGTCCCTAAAAGTGTTGTTTCATGCCCTAAAGGAACAAGGTCAGCTGATTACATCATCTCCTAGAAGTTCTCCACAGAAAATTTCTCAGAACTGGTCAAAACTGGACCATATAGAGTGCCCAGTGCTAAGGGTGCGATGCATCTCACCTACTCAGTGCCAAAAGTGCGATGCATACTAGAAACCCCTTCTGTAGGGTGTGATGGGCGAGAGTAGACAAATGGCAGAGACAATTTGCAAGGTGGATGATCATGGAATCTTCCAGAAACTTCTCCTGTGACACTTGCCTCTCTAAATTCACCCAGGGATGAGTAAGAGAACATCAATCTCCAAGTGGAATCAAGAAATATCAGAGAAGACACTATTTAGAGAATTTTCGGCGAAATCACATAAATAATCATTTGTCGATGTGTTTAGAGCTAACCAGTGTGGTTCATCGTCAGGACAAGTTGAAGAACCGATCCAGCTTAGCTTGTTAAATAGTTTGGGCAGAGACTCCAACGACTAGATTGATAACGGCTAAATCTGACCTTATGACCCCAGTCAAATAATTAACATTCTTGCTATATTTTAATTATTAATATTCCTAGAAATTAGTTAAATTAGGTAAAAATATATAAGTAAAGTACTCCTACTGGTTAGTAAATCATTTGTTTATTTAACTAAATACAATTGTTTATTAATAAATATATATAAATAAATACATATAACGTTCCAATATCGAATTAAATAAGGATTATTGGGCGGGGGCTCATATATATATTATTTAATAAATCTAGTTATATTTCATTCCGATTCTAATGGTTTCGTTGAAAGTAAATATAAACCCATTATATCGAATATACTTAAAATCATGAAAAACAAAAATAAATTTAATAATTTATTATACTATAATTATTCCCGATTATAATATTTAAGACTAACTATACCCCTGTAATTGGGTAAATATATTAATATATATAATGGTTCAAAATTTTTATTTATCGAATATGTATAATATTAGGTAATTTAGATAATAGAAGGGAATTAAAATAAACTAATTCCGAATACTATTATGTTGTTACGTTTCAAATTTGAATAACAAATATATTCAACCATCTAAAATATATACACTATTTTTAAAAGTTAAATATATATTTTAGAAAATTATAATTAAATAGCTATAATGGTTGGTAATTTATTCCTTTACTTTAATTGTTTATATATATTATAGTTATAATATCAGGTTCATTAGGATAAATTAAATTAATCTTAGAGTTTACCTTAAAAGCATAATTTATTTAGACTATATCATAATGAACATATATATATATCACATTATAATAGTATA